>LPNX010018298.1:40788-53403 GCA_001517045.1 Pseudotsuga menziesii | reverse complement strand
TGGTCACACACATCCAAAGGTCATCCGATACCACTAAGACCCCTCCTCTACTCTCTCTCTCTCTCTCTCTCTCTCTCTCTCTCTCTCTGTGAAGATTTTCTTATGAACTATCCTAACCCTATTTTCGTGTTGTGAGGATTTTCTTCAGCTGTGAAGCAGTTGAACTGAGAGCTCGTGACCACCATGGCTCTATGTTGACCTCTGATATGGAAGCACCATCCTCCAAAACTCTGTGAGTTTGTCTAGGTGAAATCGTACTGTAGTTTTAGAAACTTATTGACTATTGGGGAGGCACATGTGCGTTGAGGCTAGTTTTTGCCGCCGACTTGAGAAACTGTGGGTGTTGTTTATAGTGCATGGTGAAGAAATGCTTCTACCTCTAGTTGGTCTACTGTCTTCGTGGTTTTTATCCCCTTCAAATCATTGTTCAGGGTTTTAATTGCATTATGCGCTTACATAGTTCACGGCTTCTTCCTCCAAGGTGGCATCGAACTATGCTCAGGTGGCTTCCACGAATTCATCACTAAGAGTTTCTACCAGGTAAAAGCCTAAAAATACTTATAGTTTATTTACTTACAAGATTTTATTTTTTTGGAATTTAAGAAATACTAACAATGTTATTATATGCAAGTTTCTCCATGCTTGGGTTTGAAGCTGGATACTGAACTTCCCTCAATCTTCTGCAACTCATTCACCTAGTAAGCCCCGATGACAACTGAGGGTTTTTCCCTGCACTTGAAATATTGTGGAGAGAAAATAGAAGCTTCACCATGAAGATTGTTGGCTCGGCCATGGTTAATTGTTATGTTATTACTCCTTGTTTTTATAATATTTTAAAGCCCTGGAGTCTGTTGTATAAAAATGATAAGGCTGTTATAGTCGCGACTTAAAAGTTTTTGGTTGAGCCTTCATGGCTTGGAATGATGTAAAAGATGTTCAAGATTTTTAATACTCCGCTCTAAGTCATGACTATACTGTCCAACCACTAGATGGTTTCTTGAAGATTTAAGTCGGTTTTTGCAGAAACTAGAATGACATTATTTTTTAACATTTCTTTAAACAAATGAAGGGTTTTTACTGCTGTAAATTGTAGTTGTAATAATTTTGGTTTTTAACTTCTGTTTAGACTTGAAGAAGTCTTTTTGGTCAGGTTTAAAGCCTCAATGCTTATTATAAAATGCCACAGGCCACAATACTTGTTAAAATTTCGTATCAGTTTAGTTTGTTTACAACATTATTTTTAATTTAGATTTACATTTCAGTGTAAATGGTTTATAACAGTTTTATTATTTACTTTGTACAATATTATTAGGTGAATAAAATATTATGTTTCTCTTTAAAGATTATTATTGAATAATCTAAATCTTTGTAATTATTTGGTTTTCAGTAATAATCTTAGCTTTGTTATTATTTTGTTTACAGTATTAATTATTTACTATTGTTATTAAATTTAGAAAAACTCTGTTAGGTTTTTGTATTATGAATTAAAATGAAATAATATATTTCTAGAGATCAATCCTATCTCTTGCAAACCCTAGATGGTTCATTGAGGTTTGCAGTATTATTAATACATGTGCTTATAGTAACCATAGTTTAATTACAAGCCTTGATAAATAGTTAAAATGTTCTATGAAATTAAGAATTGGGTTAAACCCTAAGTAAACCTTTTACTGTTCCTATATTTATTTATTTAGAATTTATTTATTGTATTTATATTAAGTGTTAATACTAGAGCTAAATTCTATAAATATTATACTCACCGGTGTTTGTTATATAAATCGATTCTTTCCTGTAATTAGATTTTGTAGTGAGAGTACACGTACAACTATATTTCTGTAAATATCTTACATAAAACTATAGAAGTAAATATTTACATTTGCATTCAGAGTTAACAAAAATCTACTTATCTAAACTAAGCATACTTGTTGTACTAGAGTACTGCCTTGTAAAAGGCGTGGAAAAATACAGTTTGGTAATTTTTCTATCCATCTTTTACTTAGCAAAATCTCTATTATTTAATCATAATATGCTAATTACGAATTTTCTCAATAAAAAAAATGCTCTTTCTTCTTCACTAAGCCTAATAAAATAACAATATGCTAATCTTGATAAACTCTTAATCCTTTTCTGAAACAATAGATAAAATAATAATTAAACCTAAACAAGTAGAACTTGTCAAATAGATGAGGTGACTACAGCTTAAGGAGGCTCTTCCTCCCAACCAACTCCTGGAGAAAAGCTTGGTCTGCAATTCCTCAAGACCCCTGAGCTTGTCTCCTGGTCCTCCTGGTAGAGTACTGGGTGAGAGATGTGGTCTTTATATCCTCGTCAACTCTACTGAATATTAAGAAATAACTCAGTCCTTCTTACAATAGTAATAACTTCAGCTTAGAATAGCTGCACAAGTTCAATCTTCAACACTTATACCATCAAACTCACTTCAACTAGTCCCCTCCATAGAATTTATCATGTGCACTTCATTGACTCAGAATGATCACAATTCCATAATGAGAAGCCTCAGTTGTCTTCAATGGGAATTTTTGTATCAATGCCTAGGTCTTCTGGGTCAGCTTTTACTTAATGAGCCACCTACTCCTATTCCACTTTCTTGGGGAATCATGACCACAAATATAGGAAAGTTTCCACCTGCAATAGTTAGAAGTAGTTTGAGGATGTTTCCACTTGTCAATATAATATCAACCCAGTATCCTCCATCAAGTGACCAGTAAACACTCATTTATCAACTTCCCTAAGCTGTTGTCTCATCATTTATTTATTTATTAATAAAATATTCTACAATACATTAAATTATACTTGACCCCACTTGGTCATTAATTACAAACTTTAACATAAAATATAACATAATGTTCCTTAATAACATTAAATTGTTTTGCAAATTGGGGCAAGTGACATACACACCCCCTTAATTTATAACATCGTCCTCGATGTTATTTATTCCTCGTCCTCAGAATTTCCTTGAAATAGAATTGGATATGCAACCCGCATATGACTTTCCAATTCCTAGGTGGCTTATTCTGGACTAAGGTGCTTCCATTGTACCTTCACCTGATCAATGGTGCGATTTCGAAGTGAGATCTCCCTCCTTTTGAGGATACAATCCAGTTCCACCAGAAAATATCCTTCGGGTTTCACCTGCACATCGTTCCATTTAATAACGTGAGTAGCATCATGTACATATTTTTTTAATACCGAAATATGAAAAACATTGTGAAATTTTAAATTTGGTGGTAAAGCTAACTGATATGCTACTTGTCCTATCCTGGACACTATTTCAAAAGTACCGCAATATCGGGGTGCTAACTTAGTACAACTACCTAACCTCAGAGAACTCTTGTTAGGTCTCACCTTAATAAAAACATGTTCACCTACCTGGAACTCCTTTGGAGTTCATTTAAGATATGCTTGGTGTTTCTGTCGATCTTGCGCAACTTTCAAGTTACCTTGTACCTATTTTACAATTAACTCCATCTCCTTTAATAATTTAGGTCCTAATACTAGCCTGTTAACTGGATTACTCCAAGAGATGGGGGTATTGCATTTCCTTCCATACAGAATTTCAAAAGGACTATACCTAGCTGAAGCTTGATAATGATTATTGTAATCAAATTCTACCATGTGTATGTAATCTTCCCATTTTCCTGGCTACTCCTTTACATACGTCCTGAGTAGATCCTCCAATACCTGATTTACTCTTTCAGTCTGTCCATATGTTTGAGGATGGAAGGAGATAATGAATTTTAACGTAGTATTTAATCCTTTAAACAAAGACTTCCAAAATTTTCCCGTAAACTTAGGGTCTCTATTTGAAATTATTACCTTCAGTATTCCATGTAACCGAAAAATTTGTGTTAAGAAAATATCAACAATATTTGCAGCTTTATAAGTAGTTTTTACAGGTATAAAATGGGATGCTTTACTCAATTTATCAACAACAATATTTGCAGCTTTATAAGTAGTTTTTACAGGTCTAAAATGGGTTGCTTTACTCAATTTATAAACAACTACCATTATTGAGTCATTTAAGTTTTGATTTCCAGGTAGTCCCGTAGTAAAATCAAGGCTAATTATCTCCCATTTCCAACTAGGAATAGGCAATGGATGAAGTAGCCCAGCTGGATGCTAATGTCCAGTCTTTACTCGCTGACATTCGAAGCACTTAGCGATGTATTCTGCTAATTCATTTTTCATGTTTGGCCAGAAATAATCCTTTCTTAACATGGTTATAGTTTTCTGATAACCTGGATGCCCTGAATAAGGAGTTTTATGAATTTCATTTAAAATTAACAGCTTAATCTTGGGTACATTAGGTATGTATAGTCTATCTTTATACAATAATAATCGTTTTTCGTTCAAGCTATACCATGTACTTAGACTTTCTATTAAATTTTCTCTTACCTTTGCTTGTAATTTCCAATAATTTTCATCTTGTTCTATTCCATATTCTAACTTTTCTCCCAAGTCTATTTTATAAGTGGTGATTGCTATTGTCAAATTCAGTTTTGCATTTCTACTTAATGCATCAGCAACCTTATTCTCTTTTCCTTTAATATGTTGAATTTCAAAATCGTATTCACTAAGAAAAGCTAGCCACCTAGCTTGCCTAGCATTTAAGTTAGGTGGATCCAACATATATTTAAATTTTTTATTATCTGTCATTAATATAAACTTCATTCAAATTAAATGATTATGCCACATTTTTAAGGCATGTATGACAACATCTAACTCTGAGTCATAGGTCGCATAATTTTTCTCATGAATCTTCAGCTTCCTAGACTTTTAAGCAATGATGTGTCCATCTTGAGTTAAAACTCCACCTAAACTGTCATTGCATGCATTTGTACATACTATAAAATATTTATTAGGGTCAACAATTCTTAGAATTAGTGCGGTGGTTAATAACATTTTTAACTTTTTAAAAATGTCTTCACACTTCTGACTCCAGTCGAATTTCTTCCCTTTCTTCTATAAAGAGGTTATAGGATTTGCAATTCTTGAAAACCCTTTGATGAATCTTCGTTAATAGCTAGTAATCCCCATGAATGATTGGACGTTAGTTACATCTTTTGGAACTAGCCATTCCTCGATTTCCTTTATCTTTTTGGGGTCGATAGAAATTCCTTCTTTAGTCACCACATAACCCAGATACTGAATTTTATCCTTAAAAAAATCACATTTACTAAATTTTGCGTAGAGTTGATGTTCTCATAATTCTTGTAGGACAATTTTTAAGTGTTCTTTATGTTCCTCTTCAGACTTTGAGTAAATTAAGATGTCATCAATGAATACAACCATAAATGTATCTAGATATTTATGCATTACATTATTCATCAAACACATAAAAACAGCTGGGGCATTAGTAATCCCAAATGGCATAATGATAAACTCGTAATGACCATACCGGGTCCTAAAAGTTGTTTTAAATATTTCTTCATCTTTGATTCGGACCTGGTGGTAACTAGATCATAAATCAATCTTTGAGAATAATGTTGCTCCATGTAGTTGATCAAACAGACCATCTATGCAGGGTAATGGATATATGTTATTGATAGTCATTTTATTTAATTAATGGTAATCTATACATAGTCGTAGAGTTCCATTCTTCTTCTTAACAAAAATAACAGGTGCTCCCTAGGGAGACACACTGAGCTAATGTAATTCTTGTTAATGAGCTCTTTTAACTGTGATTTAAGTTTACTTATTCCACTATATTCATCCGATAAGGGGCTGTTAAGTTGGGCACTACACCAGGTACCAGCTTAATAGTAAAATATAATTCCCATTTCGGAGGCAATCCCAAAATTTCTTCTAGAAATGCACCTAAATATTCCCTTAGGATCGAAATATCTTCCAGTTTTAAATTATCTTTGTTATTAGTATTTTCTTCATTAATTATTGCTACGGAAAAAGATTTACAACCCTTCCGAACAACTCTCTCAAGCTATAATGCAAAAATATTCCTTATGGGTTTTTTCCTAGGGATTCCTTTTACAAATACTATCTCTCCATCCTTATTTACACAAGTAAATGTTTTATCAAAACAATTCAGGACTACCCTATTTTGTTCTAGCAATCCATACCAATTAACATATCATATGAAACTAAAGGTAACACATTAAGCTTAATAGAGGTTTCAAACTGGTCCATAGTTACTATATAATTCTTAACAAAGCTAATTACTTTTCTCTTTGCACCAGTAGCTAGCTGGAGTAACCAAAACCTTGCAAACTTTCCAACTAATAGCTTACACTTTTCCACTAAATTAGGAGAAATATAGCTTAAACTAGCTCCTAGATCGATTATGATAGATATAGGTATTTGATTTATCTTACCTTCCACTTCCACCATGGAAGTTTGATACTCTGATTTCCTGTTCTCCAAGGCTGCGTTGATCCTGGGAAGTGTCCTCGCTAGATCACCAACATTCATCTCCTTTTGTATTGTGTGTATGTTGCTAACATCCTTCTTCCAATTGGGAGAAAATGATGCATAATGTGGACCATTACACTCCCAACATTTTAATGGTTCCTTTCGTTCAAAATTCTTGGTATAGTTACTGTGGTTGTTAATAGATTCTTTATTTCTTTGATTGTTTGGATTGGTCTGTGAATTACTTTTGTTCCCTTGGAAATTTTTACTAGGAAAATTTCTGGTGTTATTATTCTTAAAATTTCGATTAGGTATAAAACCTTTCTTCTTCTGTTCAAAGTTATTATTTCTTTTGGCCTTTCAGTTGGTCATACTTTCCTTTTTATGATTTTGTTCATAACAAAGTTCACTTTTCTCATTGCTTCTTCTAAATTTTTCAGATTGTCATACTCAATTCTGTCTTTTATATGATAAGGTAAATAGTTAAGGAACTATACCTTAAGTTTCTCGTCCACAATATACGGCACATACCTGAGAAGACTTAGAAATTTACTATTTATTTCTTTCATATTCATTGTTCCCAGTTTTAGTTCATAAAATTCCTTAGCCCTCTCCTCATAGTACTGTTCAGATAAAAATTTCTTCTTGAAATATTTCTTAAATATACTCCAATTAATTTTTTTCTCCCTAATACCTTTTACTCTTTTTAGGTCTTGCCACCAAATATCGACTATCCCTGTAAGATTATAAATAGCCATATTGGCTTTTAGTTGAATAGAATAGTTATAAATTTGAAGGTATTTCTTCATCCCGGACATCTAGGATTCTTCCTCTTCTCCCTTTTTAGTTTCGCCATTAAAGGTTAGTGGCTTGATTTTCTTGAATTCTCCAGAGATTTATTCGTAAGGTTTAAACTTTCTCTTCTGAGTATGATGATTATCTTCACTACTATCACTAGTATATTGATAATTTTGTTTATGTGAATCACCATACACTTCAGAAGATGAGCTACTTTCAATTTTAAACTGTTTAGTCCTTTCATCTTTATCTTGGTAACCCATATCTTCAAACTCAGTTTGTTTATCTCTTTCCTCATTATGAAATCTTTAGATCAAAATATGATTTAGCTTCTCTTGAGCTCTGAAAATCCTTTCATTTTCTTTTTTGACCATTTCCATCTCTGTTCTTAGTTCCTTAACTGTTTGTAGTAGTTTTGAAGAATTATTAGTTATTTCTTCTTTTATAGGTTCTTTTTGAAAACTATTTCGTTTAGTGTAGGGAGACTCCTCATCCACATATTCCTCCACTCTTTCCATACCTGTAGTTAACTTAGAGAGATTCTCTGGAAGTATCATTCAAAAAAAAAAAATCAGTATACTTGTTTAAATTCACTGTTCTATTTATGCAATTTGAGCCACATTCAGGCCTAGTGTCTAAACCTTGTGCTTTGATACCACATGTAATAACCCAAAAAATTCATAAAAATTTAAAATTTTTCATGTAACATAAAATGTCAAATGTCATTGCAATTGAACCATTAATTGTTAGCGGAAATTTAAACAGATTTAAAGAATAACAAATATCACTTCTTTTATTTGGTTCTGCATAACTTATTGGCTTATCTTAAAATATTATGTTAGTACTGTTAAACATAGCAGTTGTATTTTTCAGAAAGTTATAAAATAAATTTGAATCTTAACTAATGCTAAGTGTGTTATTGTTTTCTTCTGTCAAGTAGGGAGAAATCTTAGGTGTGATCGGGGCTTACTTATAGCTAACACAGTGGAAATGATGGTTCTTTTACAGGTTCTAATAGGTAAGCGTTTTGATCCAGTAAAATATCTAGATCAAGAAAGATACTTCACTAGCATAAAATAAAATGCTAGTATATAAAATGTTTATTTGCAGCTTGACTGTGTAAGAGGTAACATTGACATTGTTAAGGTTGTCAAAATTCCTAATGATGGTAAAACAAAACTGTGGAATAATGGGTTAAATGCATAATCAATTTTCTACCAAAATGGAACCAAATAATTCATCATATAGTTTCAACTCATTGCTTAGATTTTTCAAACTGGATGATTAAGAACATTTCTGAAGAATACTCCTACTTCTGTTCATAAGTATTTGTGTTCTAATGTTTAATAAGGAAGAGATATGTTTCACAAGCTTTATGATTTAATTTCATATCTATCATAAAACATTTAGAGTTGGTTTTAAATCGTGTTTATTTGAATTCTTTTGTAAACATAAATGAATACTCTAAGTTGTTAAGCTATTACTTAGTCTTTCTTGTTTAAAGAGTTTTGTTTCCTAAGAGCTTATCTTTTCAATAAAGTAATCATACTCATTAAAAGTATTACAAAATTTACCCTTACCCTCGGTTTTCTATAATTAGTTTTTTTCTTAATAGATAGAAAAACTACTTTGACTCTTAAACTGTTTTTATCAATGATTGGACATTAGTTTACAGTTGAGACTCTTGTATAAGAGTAGATAGGTTGCACCTACTTGTTTTCCCAACTACGCATTGTGTACAGAACTTGGTCCAATTTTTAATTTATAATTGATTGAATTCTTCTTTAGACTTTAAAACTCTACTTCAAAATTCTTTTCATCTGTGTCTTTTTACCTCATTCCCTAGTGTAAACCCTAGCTATAATTTACCCTTTCAAGTATAGTTTTTTTAATATGTAATTCCCTTGATGTATTGTGGCCATTTTATGTATTACAGGAGGTCTTATAATTGCTTGGGCCATAGTTAAACAATTACTCTCAAAACCCCAAGATTTACATGACTTACTTCAAGGGATGAGTAGATTACCTTTCTCAATAATGTTACTATTAAAAGTATGGTGATTTTTTATATCCTATAAACATAATATCCTAACTTGTCTAATAGATACAACAAAAAAATAAAAACCACTTTATTTAACCTATAGTTTTAAAACTAGGTATCGATCCGACCATGAATAATTACATGACTGACAATCAAATTCATATTATTGATATGGTTTTTGATTTGATTTACAATGATTTAATGTAGAATTGTAAACTGTGTAATTGACTATTGTTTCACAACCCACGATGGTGAAAATTATTGGTGGACACGTGGAGGTGATTTAGTAATTAGGTTATGTTGACTTATGAACGGTCCTAACCCTATTTTCACATTGTGAGGGTTTTCTTCAGTTGTGAAGCAGCCGAGCTGAGAGCTCATGGCCGCCATGGCTCTGTGTTGACCTCTGAGATGGAAGCACCATCCTCCAAAAATTTGCGAGCTTGTGTAGGTGAAATCATACTATGGTTTTAGAAACTTATTGACTACTGAGGAGGAACTTGTGCGTTGAGGTTGGTTTTTGCTGCCGACTTGAGAAACTGTGGGTGTTGTTTATAATGCACGGTGAAGAAATGATTTTGCCTCTGGTTGGTCTACTCCCTTCATGGTGTTTATCCCATTCAAATCATGCTTCAGGGATTTAATTACATTCTGTGCTTACACAGTTCCCGACTTCTTCCTCCAAGGTGCCATCGAACTATGCTCAGGTGGCCTCCATGACTTCACCACAAAGATTTTCTACCAGGTAAAAACCTGAAAATAATTATAGTTTATTTACTTCCATGATTTCTTTTTTATTTTTATTTTAAGAAATACTAACAATGTTATTATATGCAGGTTTCTCCATGCTTGGTTTTGAAGCTGGATATTGAACTTCCCTCAATATTATGCAACGCATTCACCAGGTAAGCCCTGGTGACATCTGAGGGTTTTTTCCTTGCACTTGAAATATGGTGGAGAGAGAATATAAGATTTGCCATGATGATTGTTGGCTTGGAGATGGTTAATTTTTATGTTATTACTCCTTGTTTTTATAATATTTTAAATCCTCAGAGGCTGTTGTATAAAAAATGATAACGCTGCTGAAGCCACGACCTAAAAGGTTTTGGTTGAGCCTTCACGGCCTGGAATGATGTAAAAGATGTTTTATTTTTAATACTCGACTCGAATCCATGACAATACTGTCTGAACATTGGGTGGTTTATTGAATATTTAAGTTGGTTTTTGCAGAAAATAGAATGACAATACTTTTTAATATTTCTTTAAACAAATGAAGGGTTTTTACTGCTGTAAATTGTAGTTGTAATAATTTTTGTTTGTAACTTCTATTTAGACTTGAATAATTCTTTTTGATTAGGATTAAAGCCTCAACACTTATTATAAAAGGCCACAAGCCACAATACTTGTTAAAATTTCATCTCAGTTTAGTTTGTTTACAACATTATTTTTAATTTAGATTTACATTTAAGTGTAAATGGTTTATAGTAGTTTTATTATTTACTTTGGACAGTATTATTAGGTGAATAAAATATTATGTTTCTCTTTAAATATTATTATTGAATAATCTAAATCTTTGTAATTATTTGGTTTTCAGTAATAATCTTAGCTCTCTAATTATTTTGTTTACAATATTAATTATTTACTGCTGTTATTAAATTTAGAAAAACTCTGTTAGCCTTTTGTATTATGAATTAAAATGTAATAATCTATTTCTAGAGATGAATCCTATCTCTTGCAAACCCTATATGGTTCTTTGAGGTTTGTAGTATTAATACCTATTCTTACAGTAACTATAGTTTAATTGCAAGCCTTGATAAATAGTTAAAATGTCCCATGAAATTAAGAACTTGGTTAAACCCTCAGTAAACTTTTTACTGTTCCTATATTTATTTATTGTATTTATATCAAGTGTTAATACTAGAGTTAAATTTTATAAATATTATACTTACTGCTGTTTGTTATATAAATATATTCTTTCCTATAATTAGATTTTGTAGTGACACTACAGGTACATCTATATTTCTGTAAATATCTTACATAAATCTATAGAAGTAAATATTTCTACTTATCTAAACTAAGCATACCTGCTATACTAGAGTACTTCCTTATAAAAGGCATGGAAAAATACAGTTTGGTAATTTTTCTATCCATCTTTTACTTAGCAAAATCTCTACTATTTAGTCATAATTTGCTAATTACTAATTTTCTCAATAAAACAAATGCTTTTTCTTCTTCACTAACCCTAATAAAATAACAATATGCTAATTTTGATAAACTCTTAATCCTTTTCTGAAATAGTAGATACAATAATAATTAAACCTAAAGAAGTAGAACCTGCCAAATAGATGAAGTGACAACATCTTAAGGAGGTTGTTTCTCCTAACCAACTCCTGGAGAAAATATTGGTCTGCAATTCCTCAGGACCCCCGATCGTGTCTCTTGGTCCTCCTGGTAGAGTACTGGGTGAGAGATGTAGTCTTGAGATCCTCTGCAACTCTACTAAATATTCAATATTAACTCAGTCCTGCTTACAGCAGTAAGAACTTCAGCTTAGAATAAATGCACAATTTCTTTCTTCAACACTTATCCCCTCAAACTCACTTCAACTAGTCCCCTGCATCGAATTTCTCATTTGCATTTCATTCACTCAGAATGATCACAATTTCAGAATGGGCAGCCTCAGCTGTGTTCAATGGGAAGTTTTATATCAATGCCTAGGTCTTCTGGGTCAGTTTTTACTTAATGAGCCACCTGCTCCTATTCCACTTTCTTGGGGAATCATGACCACAAATATAGGGAAGTTGCCACCTGCAATAGTTAGAAGTAGTTTGAGGATGCTGCCAGTTGTCAATATACTCTCAACCTAGTCTCCTCCACCAAGTGACCAGTAAACACTCATTGAATAGCTTCCCTAAGCTATTGTCTCATCATTTATTTATTTATTAATAAAATATTCTGCAATACATTAAATTATCCTTGACGCCACTTGGTCATTAATTACAAACTTTAACATAAAATATAACATAATGTTCCTCAATAACATTAATTTTTTTTGCAAATTGGGGCATGTGAAATCTCCCCACTTACTAATCAATTGTCTCACTCTCTTCCACCCTTTCTCCACTTACCCCAATCTATTAACACCCCCATTGGTCTCTCCCTCTAATCCCTTAACACTCCCTATATATTTCTACCTCTAACCCCTTACCACCTTTACCAAAACCTTCTAATGTTATCATAACCAAACCAAACAATATAGTTACATAATGTTACATATCGTGTGTGCATTTATGTCAATAAAAATGCATGAGTGTTTGTTTCAATAAAAATGAGTATGTGTTATTATGAATAAAAATGAGTACGTGTTATTACCACATATTCTACTAAAC
>LPNX010018298.1:8983-38500 GCA_001517045.1 Pseudotsuga menziesii | reverse complement strand
TAATATTCTCACCAACTTGAATACTAGCTCCCCCTATTCCACCCTAACTGATTTATAAGCCCTTATCCACTCTCTCTCACTCCCAAACTCATCCAACTATCTCTAACCCCCACCCCCGTATCTATTCTCTAACTCCCCCCCTCTCTCTCTATCTTTGTCTCACACACACACATCTACACGTCACCCCATACCACTAAGACACCTAATCCATTGTATCTCTCGCTCTCTCTCACACACATTCATAGGCCATCCCATACCACTAAGATCCCCCATCCACTCTATCTCTATCTCTATAACACACACACACATCCCTATGTCTTCCCTTACCATTAACACCCCCCCACCGCTTCTCTTTTTATCTCCACCCCCAATATCCCACCTAGCTCATACTATCCCCCCCATTATCCCTCCCCCATAACTCTTTCTAACCCCATCTCCACTCTCTCTCACTCCCTAACTCATCAAACTACCTCTAACCCCCACCCCCTTGTCTATTCCCCAACCCCCCCTCTCTCTGACACACATAGAGAGACACCCACACACATCCACACGTCACCCCATACAACTAAGACCCCCCCTCCACTCCCTCTGTGTGTGTGTGTGTGTGTGTGTGTGTGTCTTCCCTATCTTCTCATCAAACTACACCTAACCCCAACCCCCCTCCTCTCCCTCTTTATCTCTCTCACACACACGTGTCCCTTAGAGGTTTAAAACAATAGCTAGGGGGAAGAAGGGGGGGATTTATGGGGCTAAGACCTAGGGAGCATGGGGGCTTCACTTGTTGACCAATATCCTATCATGTTAGTTCATATTGTGGGTTTTAAAATTGTCAAAAATTGAACCAATATATTGCAGGTATTGGGGGGATGAGGGGTTTAAGGTGGGGGTAGGTAGGGTGGTTATAAGGATCGAGGTATACAAAGGGGTGGGGAGGAGGTTTTAAGTATTGGGAGGGGGTTTCAACAAAAAGAGTTTGGGTCAATATCTGTTGAAATTAAGGGTATTCTTTAATATCTCACGATTGTACGTGCTATGTGAGAAGTTCACTAAGTGAAGTCCTCGTGCTAGGGAGTGCTTGTTAATTCCTCCTAAACATTGAATGATTCCTTATTTGTGCAACCATCTTCTTAAATGCTCCTAAATTCTATTCGATCATAACCCGTACAAATTATAGATGGTAAAAACACACATGTATTTTTGTTAATAATAGCGTGTGTGCATTATTTCTCTGTATACACAATAGTAGTCACTTTCCGAGAAACAGTCTAACAGATTTCAAGTATCTTTCATAGTCCACACGCAATTTTAGGTGGGCCTATAGTTTGTTCATTCTCTTTATCACTAGATTATCACACAAAATTCTGATTGTGTTAACCATCTCCATGACAAGTGTCTAAGGATTTCTTGGAGCTTGGTATACATTGGACAAGTGTCAAGCATTCAATAGAAAAACAATATAAACCATCTCCAATTATTCACCATAGAGCATGATCTCCACCATTGATTTTCTTGCAATTTAGGAGCTAGCAAAGGAAATATTTCATTGGTCATTTTGGTGGAGTATGTAGACATAATTGACAAAGAAAGAAACCATGATTGAGGGATCTCCCATTGAGGAGCACCATAGAGCATCTCCACCATTGTTTTTATTGCAATTGAGGAGCTAGAAAAGAAAACATTTCATTGGTAATTATGGTGGAGTATGCAGACACAATTGAGCAAGAAAGAAACCAAGTTGGGGGAATCTCCCATGGAGGAGCACCATAGAGCATCTCCACCATTGTTCTTCTTGCAATTGAGGGGATATAAAAGGAAACAGCCCCCCCAATATTTCCACTAACTTGAGTATCTAGACACAATTGAGAAAGAAATAAACCAAGCTTGAGGAATCTCCCATTGAGGAGCACGATAGAGCATATCCACCATTTTTTTTCTTGGAATTGAGGAGCATCAAAGGAAATATTTCATTGGTCATTATGGTGGAGTATCTATACACAACTGTGCAAGAAAGAAAACAAGATTAGGGAATCTCCCATTGAGGGGAGCCATATATTATTGATCACTATGGTGATGGGAAATTCATTGAATCAAGCAAGAAAATCGGAAAGGAAGATGTTACCCAATGAAATCCTTGAAGGAATTAGACAAAAGAAAAGAAATGACATGACCAATCAAAGACACTCTATGGACACTCAATCGATTCTGGATGTAAAGTATTCCATAGATCTTCCTACCAATCAACAACAAGAAAGATAAAAGAATTCGCTCTAGGAGCCTTGAGTTTCCATAGTAGTTGAAGAATGAGCTCCAAATGGCACTGATGAAGGAGTAAAATGTAGGTGCACAATGAGGACACTTGAAACCTTTCTAGATTTACTTTGATGTCGGTATAGTGACAAAGTTAGAGATTCATTATATGGTGACCATATGCTTGAAGTGGACAATGTTGTTCAGACCACCCAGGATGATTTCCAATTACCACCATCTGAACAACAACAAGAGACAGAAGGACATGATTATCATGTTGAAACACCAGACTGACACGGTGATATGGTACAACCTGCAGTTCCAACCTCCCTTTATTTATTAGAAACTTCATACTGAAGAGCTCCAAAACATATACAGATAAATTAAAGTCTCATTGGTTCACTTGAAGGTACGTTGTCTAAACACAGTATTGCATATCGATCTCAACAGATACTTTTCAACTATTTTGATTCTAAGTGTGATTGAGATAAATCTAGATTATTTATATCATTATTCAAAAATCCAAGTCTATGAATGTTGTTAGGACAAACTTAAGGATAAATATAATAAACAATTCTGAACCAAGTTCTCATATTGTCAGAAGTTTAGTAGATGCATTTAGTACAATTGGAAATAAATCTCATTCAAAGGATCACAATACGGCTTGTCCCGTGTTGTCACAATCAATCTTGAATGAAAGCACTAGGGTCGTTCGACTTCTTAAGCCTACATCCAAAATTGTACATTTTGATATCAGAAAACTATGTAGGTATTGTTCTAGAATAGAACAACTTGACTCTAGTAAAACAGATGTTTGGGCCTTCATTGGCTGGTTTCCACACTTTGATATGAAGCTCATTGATGTGGTAAGGGACTTGGGTAGGATTTTTTGCATGAAAATAGTAGACCTTCTTCCAACCAAAAAGATGTAATAAAATTGAGAAGGAGTTCAAGGTATTGTGAGCCCCACATTAAACATTTTCTTGACATGACACAAACATAATTATATGAGAGATTTAGGAATGAACATAATGGTGTTAACTTGGGCCAAATATTTTTCAAGAAATGCAAACCATGGTATGTTAAAATAAACATAACTCGTAACACATGTTTTTTCGATATCACATTAAGTACAATTATTACTATGAAACATATATGCATATATTGTATGTATTGAATAACACTCTTGTGCAAGAATGCTCAGCTACATTTTCACTGACATCATCTAAAGACTTTATTCATAGAATTTTGTGTATAAGGAAAGAAGTTTGCACAATTTATTAAAGACCTTGTGTAGATGGGACATGCCCAAGGTGTGGTGGAATGTAATTTTTGGACAAATGCATACATGTGACCAATGAGCATGAACTTGGGAGACATGAAGTGAACTTGCAGTCTTTCAAATATACGATGTATGATATCAGTGGACAGAATGGTCCATATCACCTATAGACATGGGGCAGATAGTACTAAATAACAAATGGTTATATTGAAGGAGTATCACTTTTACATAAGTGATGACAGGTGTCATGACTTGGAATTTGTACAACATAACTTTCTATTTTTCTACAATAACCTAAACAATAAAAAGATACATATGGAACAACATTGTATTTAGCCTTATGATTGTGCAGGGAAATTAGAAAATGCATGTGTCTTCCAATTGTTGTGTATTCTCCATAAGAGGCACAAGGTGCCACATATTTGGAACTATTTTGAGACTGGACACGGAAAAGGGGAATATGATGGAGCAGGTGCATGCATCAAGACTACATTACGTAGGAAAGAAATGAAGTTCATATCTATTTCTCTCATCCGATATGCAAAGGCCATTATTGAATGATGTTATTCAGTAATGGAACGGGGAGCCAGAAGGAAAGAAGACCAACCATCTCAAAAAGAACATGTACATAGATATTTTTGGGAGGTGGTCAATGTAGATCGCTCACAACTATATGAGTGCAAGACATTCCAAGGAACTCATGCATTCCATTCATTTATAACATTGGATAATGCTATAGTTGAAATGTAGACAAGGAAACTCTCTCATTTTTGTTATCCATGTAATAGTGGTGATTGGGACAATTGTGAATCCACATATTGGGTTGAAAGTTGGGATCATGTATCAATCCACATTGGTCAATAGATAACTGAAAAATTATCCTAGTTGAAGGAGGACCGATCGAGTATTTCATTGTTGGAATAATAAAACCCATTCCCATACTTAGGATATAAAAAATAATCATTTTGGTTAAATTCCTAGGTCCTACACTAGCTAGTTGGAATCTACTTACATTTTTTTTGTCAAAATTGCCAAAAATTCCTCCACGAGAACTTTGGAAATATTTGGATAATATTATGACAACCCATCATACATCCTAGTTTAGCAAGTGTGAATTCATGCCTTATCCACAGTTTCATTCTTTTTCAATAGTTTTAAGGAAAAAGGTAAATCTAGTTTTAAGACAAACTTCCTTGTTTTTATCCCAACTCACCCTCCTTAATTTCGTCACATAAAAGAATGATTTAGTACACTTTCCTTCACTTATCACATGTAACAAATAATTCATCCAAATTGTGATACTCTTAACAAATTAGGAAGGTGTTTTATGCACCTATGAGGGATTTTGACTAGTTTCATAAGCATGCTTTTGTACTGATTCAAATGGAATATTTATGCATTTGAAACCTTGATGTATATAAATGTTTGTAAGTCCTATTTATATATAATTTTGAATGGTTTAAAATGATATAACAACGTTTTGTGTTATTCAACACATCCAGACTCTTTTTTTAGTGTATCTTGCATATTTTTCAAGCAACTTTGTGAGTTCAATTGATCTAAGCTTGTGATTTATTTCCACATGGAATTAGAGCCTTGATATCTCTATTGTTCTCTTCTTCTATTAATTTTGCAGGTTCGACATCACTCACTCGGAGTGCATTCTGTCTGTTCTAGGGTGCAGTTGCTGAAGAATGGATCAATCTCACCACATCATCTTGACTCCATTCAACTACTTCGAATCGAAGTCACAGATGGATATTATGATGAGGATTAATGGCCTATATAGAGTAACCATGACAACTGAATTTGAGCCTAATGCAGTGAAAAAGAAGATCAAATGGTATAATAAGAGATATGAGGCCTATCGTCTCTTGTGTCTCAGCATTTCTAGAGACCTTCTTTTTCATCTTGATGACTTCACATCTCCAAATGAAGTATGGGAGAAGCTTCAAAATTTATTTATGAAGATAGATGAAATGAGGGGTCATCAATTGGATAATGAGTTGATCTCACTGATTCCAAGCGACCTCGAATCCTTGCAAGTCTACTTCTCCAAATTCAAATCACTACTTTTGCAATCGAAACAGTGTGGTATAGATAAGAAATATAAACAACTAGTCTTGGCCATCCTTTCAAACCTTGGTATGACTACTCAGTATTTGTTTCTAAATTCAATGCCACCAAGTTGACAACTCGAACCTGAAAGATGCTTTCACTAGCAGATTTCATGGAATCCTCAACTCAAGAGCAAGACAAATTGGTCATGATGGGCACCATGAAACCTTCAAAAGATCAATATTTGGTTGTTGTATATTCCAAGGTGGATTCCAAACACTACAAAAAATTTGAATTTTAGTGGAATTTGTCTTCCACCTCCAAAAGTCACTTTTGGTGGTGGTTTTGGATTTGGATGTGATCTTTACAAAACCGTCCCCAATAGCACTAATGCTAAANCCCCTAAAGTGACTTTTAAGGGTGGTTCTAAACCCCCATCATAGACACCTATGGGGGCAGTTTCAAACCCAACCCAAAATTCATTATTAAAAACCTTTGGGGGAGGTTGCAAACTTCCCTCATAGGTACCTACAGGGGTGGTTCGAAACCCCCCTCGTAGGTACCTACAGGGGTGTTTTAAAACTCCCCTCATAGGTACCTATGGGGGTGGTTCAAAACCCCCCCTACAAGTCTTTATTACAAAACTTTGGGGGTGGTTATAAACATTTCTCATAGGTACCTACAGAAGTGGTTTGAAAACCCCTCTAAAACTCTTTATAAACCTTTAGGGGAAGTTATAAAACCCCTTATATGTACCTACGGGGGGCGTCTCAAAACCCCCCTTAAAATCGTTTATTACAAAACTTTTAGGGCATTTATAAACCCCCCTCATAGGTACCTATGGAGGCAGTTCAACCCCCCCTAAAAATCTTTACAAACCTTTGGGGCCGGTTATAAACCCTGCTTGTAGGTACCTATGGAGGAAGTTTGAAAGCCCCCCCGAAACTCTTTACAAACCTTTCGCGGAAGTTATAAACCCCCATTGTAGGTACCTATGGAGGGGGTTTAAACCCCCCCATAAAAATATTTACAACCCTTTTGGGATGGTTATGAATCCCCCCTCATATAAAATTATGGGGGGTGGGGGTTTTGAACCCGCTCGTAGTTACATATGAAGTCATTTTATAACCTCCCTCGTAGCCATAATAAATAATAATAAAATATATTTTATTTAAAATATCAATACTGGAATATCATTAGGGAATGGAGGAATCAAACCTTCAACAACCACTTATACTATGAAATGAGAACTCGACATAGTTCTCAATTTTCTCTCTCCTAATTTTAGTGGCTATTATTACGTCCATTTCAAAAAGGGTTGATACCATTATCACACATTTTCATTTTGAGCCATTTTTTTGGGCCTTTGACTCATCGTTGTCGGAAAGTATTTTTTATTTATATTTTCAAGTGTTTTCTTAGAAATTTAACAAAATAACATACATTTAGAAGCAAGTTATAATGAAAAACATATACATTTTGCAAATTTTCTTTAAAATAATACATTTTTATGGAGAAAATAAGACATTTTTATTGACAAATTTGTAAAAAATTCTAGAAAATAAAAACATTGAAAACCATTTTAAATGGATTTCAGAGATATTTTGTATAGAAACGATACTATTTCATATTATTTTTCAAAAAGTGACAATTCACATAAATTCAAGAAAAAATATACCACGGATTTGTAAATAATAGATTAAAAACATTATATATATAAATTTTATTTCTAAAATAAAATTTGAAAGTCAAAACATTACTAATATATCTTATCAAAAATTTGTCAAATTTAATATTCTCTTCAAGACATGAAACTAATCAATAATACCAGGCCAACCAAATTCTTCATCGAAATTTCAATTTTCTAAGATTGGCTTCCTTCAGGAACATAAATGTCCTCTTCCATTAGGTATTCTATGTTTGAAATATTCCCAAAGTGATCCTTTGCAAACATTTGTCCTAATGGGATTTGAGGCTATTACATTAAAAAAAAAAAACGCCCCCAACCCCCTAACCACCACCCCACACATTAATTTTAAATAAAATATATATTTTTTTAAAACGCCCCTAACCCTAACATCAACATTACTTCAAAAAAATAAAAAAATTTAACCCCCCCCTGACATTACATTTAATAAGATAAAAATAAAAAATAAAACCCCCTAACTCCCCACAACATTACATTAAATCCGTCCCTTAACCCCCTAATCCGCCCTCACAATAATACATTAAAAAAACATTTAAAAAGGAAATATACCCCATACCCCTTAAACTCCACCCCACCCACACAACATTATATTAAAAAAATATAAATATTTTTTTTTTAGAAACCCTCCCCCTAACCCCGACAACAATAAATATAAAGCAATATTAATTTTTATTTTTATTTTTCCATTTTTTCTCTTTTGAGAGACCTTATTCTTTGGGAAATTATCCTTCATATGGAATGCCTAATAAGAAACTCTACCTGTAAAAGTTGTCATTTTGGAATATAAAACCTAATTCATATTAACATTAGACAACAACATCGGTAGTTATTTCCTTTTGGACCTCGTTTGATTTGGACTTAAATTTGTAGAATTAACATAAACATAGGAAGATACTATTAAAACTAAATTTAAAATCCAATTAATTTGGTCATATCCTAGCATTGATGATAACACAAGGGCATTCCCATTTGTTGTGGCCAATTATTACAAACTTTGCACAATGTCATATAACCTATTTCCCATACATTATATCACTCAACTAATATACATTCACATGTTCATAGAACCATAATATGATTAAGGGGAAATGGTATACTCAGATATTAATTGCACATGTACATGATTTGCATATACAATCTCAAAAGCTTTTGATTTGTTTACCTCTTGGTCACTATAACTCTCTAGGTTGGCTCCATAAACTAGGTAACTAATTTCTCTACCTTAACTAGGAATCCAAGTTATGTGTATGTCTTATTATCTATTTCCTTATCTTTCTATTTTCTTAATTATTAAACCCACCCACATAAAAATTATGAAACACAAAAGATATACAAAACACCACTTACATTAAAAAAAAATAACCAAGCCAAAGATTGGCTTTAAGCGACGTCCCCAATTTAATGTTATATCATTAAATCAGTGTTCTTCACTCTAACCTATGTTATAATAAAAATATTGTGAATATATATAGTATCTTAAATAATTATGGCATATATATAATGATGAAGGAAGAGGGAGAGGGAGCGGAGATCCGCTCCCTTGGCATCCAAACAGCTGCCCCTAACTGGTGGCGCAATTCTTAGAATTGCGCCACCAGGTAGGGGCGACTCTTTGGCTACCATGGGAGCGGATCTCCGCTCCCTCCCCCTCTTCCTTCTTTCCTCCTACGTGATCACTTAGTTTTTTTTATAATAGAACAATGATTCGTAGCTTTGCTTTGGAGATGGTCTGAGAACGATTCCAAGAGTGTGATACGAGAAAGCTTTAATCTCTTTCCATTGATTGACGAATAGAAAAATCAATATGAGATCCTTTTTTCCTAATTATAGTTGTAAATGTATGTAATTGGTCAACCCGTGAACCCTAATTTTTATGTATCTATTGTTGCGTTATTATCACTGATTGATACATCTGCTCCTTTGAGGACTGATTTGTTGGTGAATAACGTGGAGCTCGGTATACACTGCTACTTTAAACATTGAACAAATTTCGACATGGAGACAATAATGACCATGGCCTAGCAATCATAGCATTTGGTCACTACAACAACCTTAAGTAGGTGGAGATATAGTGGAGAGATCGTATGCTCCCCTCCATTGGAGATGACAATGATATGACTATGTGCGTGGAGTTACTGCAGGTATTGACCTGGATTAGCAAAAAATAATCCAAGTGGCATTCAAAATCACCAATGTCCAAAAAGGTTACAAATATAATGAGAACAAAAGGATCTCATATCGATTTGTCCATTGTTCAATCAATGGAAAGAGATTAAAGCTTGCCTGTGTCACACTCTTGGAATCATTTTCATACCATCTCTAAATAAAAGCTATAAATCATTGTTCTATTTAAAAAAATCCCTGTGTGATCACGTAGGAGGGACGAAGGAAGATGGGGAGGGAGCGGAGCTCCGCTCCCTTGGAATCCAAAGAGCCTCCCCTAATTGGTGGCGCTATTCTGAGAGATGGTGAGAGAATGATTCCAAGAGTGTGATATCAGCAAGCTTTAATCTCTTTCCATTGATTGAAAAATAGACATATTGATATGAGATCCTTCTGTTCTCATTATAGTTGTAAAACTATTTCTGTTTCATGATAGGTTTTGTTCCATGCAAAGAACCCTCGAGTGTTGCTTCCATTTTTGTATTTTCCAGCATGGAATAGATATTCTAGTTATCTTTATGGTTTTCGACCAAATTTATATACTGTGGTTAATGAATGCTTTGGAATGATTTGGAAAAGAAGGTATCCTTTTGCTTTTCATTGTGTTTTTCTTAGCTACGAGTTCAAAATAAATAAATGAAATACAATTCCCATAATAGGAGGAAAATCCGTTCAATGTTGAACTTGAAGGCAGATTATGTTCATAGTGTTTGATTATTCACAGGTTAACAATGGATTGTAAAATTAATTATTCATGGTTTCTTCCACTTCCAAAGTTATTTGTCTCAGATTCAAATTTAATCTATTTGTCTTGTCTCAAAGTTATTTGTCTTAGATTAAAATTTAATCATCTTGGATGATGCTTATTCCTTTATATGCAAGAGATAAAGGAATAAAATAAAGGAATCCATAAAAGATGTTTAACAATTTAAATTACTTTAAAATGACAAATATATTAATAATTTATAATTGAACTAATTTTACTTTATAACATGTAGCTAGGCATGTGAGTAAGAGATAAAGGAATAAAATAAAGGACTCCATAAAATATGTTTAATACTTTAAATTACTTTAAAATGACAAAGATATTATTATTTTATAATTGAACTAATTTTACTTTATAACATGTATCTAGGCATGAATAACTCACAATTGAATAATTTAATTAGAAGAATATCATGAATAAAAAAATATTTTCCATTTCATAACTATCTCTCAAGCATTTGATTCCTATCTCTCAACTATGTTGTGTGCTAGTTATGGTTAAATGCATCTTGATGAAGATTTAAATAAGCTTAAGTTAAAGGATGGTTAAAGAAACTAATAACAATTTGTTTTTGTTTTTGTCTTTCCATATCAGTTTTTGTTATTTTAATTTATTAAATAGTATTTGTTTTGTGTTTATATTAACTCTAACGATATGTTATGAATAATGGATATAAAATTTTATATAAATTATCCTTTGTTTAACAACTACCTATCTTTGCAAAACTAAGTGCTTGGTTGTGTCTATTGGCATTCACCAACCACTTTACTTGTGGCTATCTTAGTATACATATCAGAAAAATTAATATTATACATATTAGCAAAATTAATCTACTAAATCAACAACTTTACACACTTGTATGATGAATTTAAAAGATTAGTGAAGCCATAAATTGATACTACATTACTCTTTAGATGCAGGTTTCAAGTTCCAAGGCTATCAACCATGCACATTTCAAGTTCCAAGGTAGAAAAATTTGGATGAAAATTGGTGAAATTGAAGCAAACTCTCAAATACTTTACATAACATCATGGATTCATAAGGTCTTCTTACAACATTTTTTATGTCCAAAGACACAATTGGGTATGGTGATTCTAGTGATATATATTGATGGCATTTTTTTTGATAAAATTAAATTTATGCTTAGATTTTGACATAATAGATGTAGGCCATTTGCATTATTCATTATAAAGTTTGAAAAAAAGATAATTATATTGTTTTATTCACACAAAATATGTTAAAAGTTACCTACACAAGTTTAAGATGACAAATTGTAAAATCTAATTTATACCTAAAAAACATTAGTCAAAACTAATTCAAAGGAAAGTGACAAATCAATATCCAAGAAACTAGTGGATACCTTTATCGATTATTCACACAAAACCTTAGTTGAGTTATGAATTTAGCATTTATAAGAGGGACGACGATGTTTTAAATTTTGTAAATGTATTGTTGTTGGGGGGTTTAGGCGGGTAGGGGGAGGTGTTTATTTATTTTTAAATGTAATGTAATGGGGGGGTCAAGGGGTTAGGGGTTTAATTTTTTTATTTTATTATATCTAGTCTTTCACTTGCATAAAATATAGATTCTGATGGGGTGTCAGAATCCATGGATGAGTTTGGATAATTTCACATGAAACATTTTAGATGTTTTTTTTAGTATGATGTTTGTAATCGAAACTTTAAAGGAGGTTTTTATCATTTATATGAATAATTTGTTCTTGTAGGGTCTAATATATGATTCCATTACGGATCACAGCATAATTTGTTTGTTTTTAAATGGTTAGAGTGGTGAAATTATTTATGAAATATTTGTTTTTTGTTTAATATGCAGGTTTCAAAAAAGTTGCAATTAATCTCTTGAAGAAAAACATATTTTTCCAATTTAGGGGTTGATTTCAAAGTTTTTGTAAACCACAGTATGGCATGTTTACGCCATGGCACTATTTTTCACCCAAAAAAAAAATGTGTATACTAGTATCAACACTGTTCTATTTGGGGGGTGTTTTCATGTTTTTTATGCAAAAATCATTGTTTTTATGGCTAGAGTTCTCGTTCTTAGTCTAAAGTTCTTGCTTAATAGTATAAGAGGTTCAACCTCCTTCTTGTAAAGAAGGAACTCTTCCATTGAGCTAGAACCCTTTACTAATTGGGGAAAGGGGCAATATCAACACCAAGGTCTATAGCAAGAACAAGACCTATTTTGTCTTGTTTTTTTTTACATTTTTTTAAGAAGCTAGAGAGCTACCATTTTCTTAGTGTTTGCATTTATGGTTTTACCTCTTTCCCCCTCTTTCCTTTTTAAGTTGCTTCTCTCAAAATTTTGTGTGTGTGTAGATTTAATGGAGGAAATGGATTATGTTCCTCTATGAAAGCCATAAAATTTGCTCCTAATGCTCATGGGAAATGCCAAAAGCATATGTGAGTGCATGAACATAAAGACACATGTTAAGATTCATACATAGTGCTAGAAATAGATCTTCTAACCATGAAAATTAATGCCAATTTGTGGAAATTTAACCCAGTGATAGATTAATTTTACTCACAACAATTAACAATTGATCATGCAAAATCACTCACAAAAGAGACTGAAATTGGAGCTGAACACTAAACTGTATTAAATCAGTGTGCAATAGCTAACCCTGTGACATAATAGGTTGCTGAATAAATAACATACATCAGGGATTTGAATGCATGCGGAGCAATTCGAATCTAGCTTAAAGCAGGCTTACTAAAAATAAGCAAATCCCCCATTTGTGTAAGAAGCTGATCCCAAATCTGTCATGGAGCTCACGAATTGGAAAAATGGCTTAGGAAAGCTAAAGTGTGGTGGAATGGAAGCTCATACATGCTTTTGCAAGGAGAAAAGAGTGGAGGATGAAGAGGACAAAAAACTAGTTCACCTCGCCTAGTCTAGCTTTTCCATTTGCCTTAAAACACTGAAAAAGCAGGGAATAAAGCAGAAAAATAGAAGGGCACCTAGGAGGCAAAGAATAAAGTAGATTTGATTCCTTGTGCTTTCCCATGTGCTACATGAGTCAAATAAGGCAATTTTGACCACTATGGATAGGTAAAAGACAACTTGCACAAGGTGGGACACATGAACTAGGCTAATAAGACAAAAATAATTAAATTAATGTCTAAGTGGGTAAACTATGGGTTGATTATTCTAACACCCCCCCTTAAGCCTGACTTATGAGTAATATATTAGAAAATTATAGGGCCTATCAACAAGGCTTAGTCACCCTTTACATACTGCATGTCCATTTAAACAAGGAAAGAGGCAAAACCAACTTCGGAAAATCCTCCCTTAAACATGGACTGTGAACAAAATTTGGAAATCTTGTCTTCACTCATGCTTCACAGCATGATCAGCAATCCCCAGTAGTGATTTGAGATTGCTGAAGGTCTTCTCACAAAATTATTTGGTGAAGATATCAGCTACTTGTTCTGAAGATGAACAGAAGAATAGGTGAATGGTGCCATCATGCACAAGTTCTCTGATGTAGTGCATATCGATCTCAATGTGTCTGGTTCTCTGCTTCTGAACTGGATCTTTGCAGATTGGAATGGTACTATGGTTATCACAGTATATGGTATTTGAGTACTCTAGTTCAAATCCACACTCTCCAAGTAAACCCTGCAACCATAAACATTGAGTTGCTGCATTAACAACTCCTCTGTACTCTGCTTCTGTAGATGAGAGTGCAATGGCACTCTGTTTCTTGCTTGACCAGCTAATTGGCCCTTTTGCAAGCATGAACACATATCCTGATGTGGAATTTCTGTCTGTGCTATCACCTGCCCAATCACTATCAGTAAATCTAATCAAATCAAGATCAGATTTTGCTTTATAGAAGATCCCATGTGTCCTTGTTCCCTGAACAAAGTTAAGGATCCTTTTGGCTACTTTCCAATGGATCTCATGAGGCTGATCCATGTATCTAGAAGCCACACTTACTGCATAACAAATATCAGGTCTAGTATGTGTCAGATACAACAAACCTCCAATCAATTTCCTATACAGTGTATTGTTTACCATAGGTGAAGAATCAACTTCTTCGAGCTTCACTCTTGAAAGGAAAGGAGTTTTGCTTGATTTGCAATCCTTCATTCTGAATTTGTTCAACAACTCCAAGGCATATTTGGACTGGTGCACCTTTATTCCAGCTTTGGTTTGAGCAATCTCAAGCCCCAAAAATTGACTTAAGAGCCCCAAATCTGTCATGGAGAAGGCTTGGTTCATAGTTCCTTTTAAGGAAGCAATCTCAGCCTTTGAGCTTCCTGTAATGAGGAGGTCATCAACATATAACACAATGATCATTAATGAACCATTAACTAACTTCAAATAGACATTTGGATCTGATTTGCACCGAACAAAATTTAGTGATAGCAAGAAGCTATCAATATTGGCATACCAAGCCCTGGGGGCTTGCTTTAGCCCATACAATGACTTTCTCAACCTGCACACAAGAGAAGGTTTAGTAGAAAAACCTTGAGGCTGCTGCATATATATCTCTTCAGTGAGATCTCCATTCAAGAAGGCACATTTTACATCCATGTGATGTACCTCCCATTGCCTTGAGGCTGCAATGGCTAAGGGTAGCTTCCTGATGGAATCCATATTTGCCACTGGGGAAAAGGTATCATTGTAATATATGCCATGAACCTGTGAGTATCCCTTGGCTACCAATCTAGCCTTGTACTTCATTGGTGAACCATCAGCAACAAATTTGGTCTTATAGACCCACTTACACTGGACTAACTTTCTTCCTGGAGGAAGATCCACTAGCTCCCATGTGTTGCTCTTCTGGAGTGAGATGAACTCCTTCTTCATGGATGTTTGCCATATTGGATATCCTACTGCTTCTTCATATGTTTGAGGATTAGAAT
This sequence comes from Pseudotsuga menziesii, assembly GCA_001517045.1. Lineage (NCBI taxonomy): Eukaryota > Viridiplantae > Streptophyta > Pinopsida > Pinales > Pinaceae > Pseudotsuga > Pseudotsuga menziesii. The sequence continues at coordinate 23,384 of LPNX010018298.1, read as the reverse complement.
CCACCATCAAATAGTATTTTTCAGCAAACATAGGATCCTTCATGCACAGACCACTCTCAAATTGAGATCTAGTCCTTCTTGGGTCATTAGGATCCCCAGCTAGCTCTCCTGCTGCATGTAGTGTCTTGGCTTCCCATTTTGGCCTTGTAGGGCTGTTAGATTCTGAAATAAAATCATCTCCATCAGACAAATCAGAATCAGCATGTTCAACAAACTCTTTACTTACTTCTTAAGGTTCAGGTGGAGAAGAGGCTTCTCCAACTTCCACTGCTGCAAGGGTTTCTTCTTCAAACTGAACACACCTTTCAATGAAGGCTTTTTTGTGCTCAAATTTATAGATTAATTTTACTCACAACAATTAACAATTGATCGTGCAAATTCACTCACAAAAGAGACTGAAATTGGAGCTGAACACTAAACTGTATTAAATCAGTGTACAATAGCCAAACCTGTGACATAACAGGTTGCTGAATAAATAACATACATCCGGGATTCGAATGCATGAGGAGCAATTCGAATCTAGCATAAAGCAGGCTTACTAAAAATAAACAAATCCCCCATAGGTGTAAAAAGTTGATCCCAAATCTGTCATGGAGATCACGAATTGGAAAAATGGCTTAGGCAAGATAAAGAGTGGTGGAATGGCAGCTCATACATGCTTTTGCAAGGAGAAAAGAGTGGAGGATAAAGAGGACAAAAAACTAGTTCACCTCACCTAGTCTAGCTTTTCCATTTGCCTTAAAACACCGAAAAAGCAGGGAATAAAGCAGAAAAAGCAGAAGGGTGCCTAGGAGGCCAGGAATAAAGCAGATTTGATTCCTTGGTCTTTCCCATGCGCTACATGAGTCAAATAAGGAAATTTTGACCACTATGGATAGGTAAAATACAACTTGCACAAGGTGGGACACATGAACTAGGCTAATAAGACAAAAATAATTAAATTAATGTCTAAGTGGGTAAACTATGGGTTGATTATTCTAACACAATTCTCTACAAACGCAGGAAGAAAATGATATTAAACAATAAAATTGAGACAAGTAAATGACATGTCAATTTCTTTTGTAAAAGAGAGGATGGTCATAAATGTAATTTCCAGCCTTGAATATGCTTGGTTTTTCAATTTCATTTCCAGCCATGGGTATTCTCTTACATGCTTGAATGTGGATTCTTTTTTAGCTTTATTTTTTATCCATCCAACGCAATTTCCAGCCATATTTTATTTTTCAAACTAGAAATTTCATTATATATCCTTGAGATAGCACTTTGAGATTCCTCAGAGCAATATAAAATTCACCATAAACTAGTGCTAAAAACCTTGACTCCAACCTCCATTCCTAGCCTATCATACCATTCTCTGTTTATTATATTAATTTTTGTATGTTTTATTATATATGAGAGCAAGAATTCATAGCCTCAAGCATGATTGAGCATACATGCTTTCTCAATTTTTCTTGTTGGTTTTTAAATTTGAACATCTTATTTTTTTTCTTTAGAAGTAGAGAGTTGCAATGTTCTCAGTGTTTGCATTTATGGTGTTCCCTCTTTCCCCCTCTTTCCTTTCTAAGTCCCTTCTCTCAAAATTGTGTGTGTGTAGAATTAATGGAGGAAATGGATTATGTTCCTTTATGAAAGCCATGAAATTTGATCATAATTCTCATGGGAAATGCCAAAAGCATATGTGAGTGCATTAACACCAAGACACATGTAAAGCTTCATAAATAGTTCTGGAAATAGATATCCCAACCATGAAAATCCATGTCAATGATCTATAAACCCAAGAAGAAAACACTATTGAACAATAAAATCGAGACAAGTAAATGACATGTCAATTCTTTTATAAAAGAGAGGATGGTAATAAATGTCATTTCTGGCCATAAATCCCATGATTTCATTCTTGAATTGACCTAATTTAGTGGTCATTCATTGGACATTAATGAAATTATCTGATCTCTCTTCTATTCTAGTTTATTTTTTATAGCTACCCACTATGAAATCAAAACTGATTCCTACATCATTGAAATGTTTTTTCATAATGAAGGTTTTTATTCCAATGCATTTTCAATATTTCCAAACATGGTAACCATGAACATAGACATACATTTCTTGAAAAAATGAGTATAAAAATATAAATCGTAAAATACGCTTGGGAAATAACTCTCTGGAAACATGCAAATCAACAGTTTTATATACTCAATCAGCATATCCTCAGGTAACTCAATGATAACTTGTTAACAACACATGGTGCAATAATAATTCTCCATACCTTTATTTGTAGGTTTTTGGAGTCCGACACACCAAAGCTCTAAAGACTTGAATCACATATAAGCCCTGGTGATTTCCCTGTATTTCAAGAAGATGGTCGAGAGAACTAATATGAAATATTCATCTTTTTCTTCTGTGTAGATAAGCAAATAGACCAGCATGGAACAAACAGAAGTAGAAATGACAATTAAACCTCAAGAACTACTAGTAAGTGAAAATCAAGGAATCCTTTGTCTAAGAACCAACTTAACATATTTAACATAAATTTGTTCATCGGCATAAATCGTAGAGTGACAATGTAGGGGAAAATGTCAAAGTATAAAACTTCCCCTGTATACCCCCAAGTGATAGAATAATAACGAAAAGAGGACATAAAGCCACCATAGTACATTATCACTATCAATAGTCTTTGAAAGAATGTTGATGAGTTATGTAACATAGACTAATCTAGAGTTTAACCTAGCACTGAGGAAGTTTGAAACCATTGGAATCACTACAAACCACGACAAGCAGTCCACTATTTGCAAGGCTGGGAACTCATGAGAAGTGCATTTGATAGTGGATTTATTGTTGGTTTGAATTGCTACGTGTTTAGTTCAATTTGAGAGTTTAATTGTGCAAGATGTTCATAATTTTTGTTTCCAACAAAGTTTTCTCTAGAAATTAAAATTGGAACATCTCATTAACATGGAAAATAGATCCATCCATCTCTCTGCATGGATTCATGTCGAACAATTCTCAATTTCTATTTTTCCTCTGTATCAGTGATCATAATAAATTGTCGGAGTTAAAGAGAAAGTTGGAACTCATAGAATTGGTGACAGGTATGTGTGGTGATATTCTTGCAAGTTGTTCATAATTGTTGTTGCAAACAGAGTTTTCTTCAGCAATTCAAATTGGAATTTGCATTAAACAAAGAAACCCTAGGAATGATTCAACTCTTAAAAGTGGTGAATTTGCAAACCTGTATAATTATTTGGGTAAAGGATGTTGATGAGAACTAGTCTTATTAATTATGACCACTTCTCATCATAAAACAAGGTGTCACAGACACATGGTTAAAGATTTCAAAAACTAAAGTAAAATAACACGAGTTTGGGCTGTTAAGTTGGGCTCAAGTGGTTTTCCAGTAAAAGCAGTGTTTCACCTCTTGATAGGTGGTGGATTTTAGGCTCTGCAGTATCATTAAAGAATCTTAGAACATTCAATTGGATTTGGATGTTGGGAAATAAGTGGAATTAATAGCAATCGAACAAATAGAAGATGGTGGACTAACAGTTTTCCAATGCTTGGGCTAAAAATGCACTACATTCTGTAGGATATATGTTGAGGTGCCATATTGGTATTGGTAAAGTAATTTTTTTGTCTAGGTTGTTGCAATCCATTGTAAAAGTTTTTAAACTATGAATGGTATAAAGTTCTACAAGGATGAAAGATATCATTTCTGGTTGAACTCCCCTTTTTCCAAGTAAAACCTCATTGGAGACCCTCTCCTTCCTAGGAATATCTGAATGAAGGATAGCTCAACTTATAGCCATACTGGTGGCTGGTAATTCTAATGTATTTGAATTGATTTGAACCTTTGGCATATGGCCTCTTTGTTGGAAACATGCCTTGGGTTAATGGTTTAATTGATTGAGCTAACCCTTGGGGATTTATGACGAATCTCTACACAAGTCTAAAACTGTTTTTCATCCCAAGAGCTCTGTCTATTGAAAGATGGAAAATTTATAAGCACTGAATAGCTCTATATATAGGTATTATGATTATCAATGGGCATTGAATAGAAGGAAATGTTAGAGAAATACTTTGTTCATGAATTTTTTGGTTAGTATTTTATCAAACTATCATATATATATATTCACTTTTTTTCAAACATGCCATTGTCTGGAGATATAACCCTTTTATCTAGATTTTGGATTGGAGAATATGTTAGGGATGGTCTCTTAGTAGTTTTAGTAATCAATGAGGGAATCATTTATGTTCCATGGTTATTATCTTGATGCATTTGAGTATATTATTAAATCATACTTTCTAATGCATCAAATTAAAAATCCAACAACTATTATAAGCTTTTATATAATTACAATAGCAATGACAACTATTCATTATAATGGAAATGACAGCCTCTATAGTCCTCTTATTAGGGAATCAATAAAACTCAGAGAATTATGGAAGTGAAGGGTATATATTATATTCACAAATAGTTGATACTATAATTTCTAAAAACATGTCTTCCCTTGTGTGTTGTTGACACATGGTCAAATATCATAAGTTCTTTGAAGTGCAACCTTGGCTTTGGTTGGTTTATATTTTCTTAAACCTATTTGTAAAGTTGTATACTATGTAATAATAGATACTACGTATACATTTATTTTTGTAAAGTAAGGTTCATAGAACTTTTACTTAATTTTTTTTAGATTTTTCTGAATTCTCTACAGATTACCTCTAACTTTAGATAAGCAGGATTTTGAATTCTGGAATTTGATGTTGATTTATTAAATTCCTGTGTTTCAAACAAGTATCGATTTTTTTAATTGTCGTGTTTAACTCTGCACTCTTAACTTTTTTAGATTATAATAGATGTACATGTTTTCTATGACCTATTATGATTTGGGTTAAAATCTAAATATGAATATAGTCCTATACAAATGCATACATGCTGGTATTTTTTTCTATCCAAGTTGTACTGTAATGTTTTCTATTTGATACTTTGTAAAGAGAATTCTCTAATTTGTTTGAAATATACATAGCTTATAAAGTGTATGATTAGGAAAACAAGAGAAATTATGTCAAAGAAGGAGTTATAAATTGCATACTGCATTATTTCTACCATTCACATTGATCATTGGTTCCATGGTTATCCATTGATGAGTGTTCATTGGTTCTGTTTGGTACATTACCTATCTTTAAAATGAGTGTTCTTAAAATTGGCCAAAATGAAACTGGCCATTTTTTGGCTAATTCAATACAGTCATCAGACTGGCCCTTAACAGGACCAGATGTTGGTTCTATACCAAACCAACCAGTTGAGACTATGTGGAGAACCTCCTGCAATGAATAATCAAAATGCACAATATAACATAAATATTGGACCACAAAAGAGATTTTATTGATTGCGNCTCCACATGAATGTGGGATAATTCAACCTATTAACTGGACGACTTAACAACTATTACTTACTCCCCATGAATGTGGGATAATACATCATACTAATGGGATGACTTACAAAGCATATGCGTCTGACAAAATATACCAAAAAAATAAAGAGGGGGGTTGACATGGGTTCTTAACATCCCCTCCCTCTTAGAAAAATATTTGTCCTAAAATCTTTAGATGTGGAAACTGCTACTGAATCTGAAGGAGTGGTTCCCATGTAGTATCCTCTGGTTGCATGCTGGGCCACTGAATTGAATATCTTTGTGATGGACCGAGAGAGAAGCTGACAAGTGCGCTTATTGAGGATGGCCTCTAAATTTGAAATGATGGATCCTTCATTATCCCATCTTGGTAAAATAATTTGTGCACTGATGTTGGCGCCGATCACTTGTTGGAGGAAGTGCCAATTTATAAGCAACATACCCAATCTTTTGAAGAACTAGATATGGGCAAGAGATCTTTGGAGTGAGTGTTTGATTCCCTTTGTATTTCAAGGAGGGTTTCTTGTAATGCAGCAGACGAATAAAAACCATATCACCAACTTCAAAAGTGCGCTCAGAATAGTGTTGATTATCCTATTGTTTCATGTGGGCTCTTTCCATGTGAAGATTGTCCTGCAGGAGGTGAAGAATATGATGTTTTTTTTGAAGAACCATGTCAACTGCTTGAACTGGTGAACTATTGGGGGTGGATGGAAGGAGTACTGGAGGTACGTGACCATAAACTGCTTCATATGGAGTCATTTTAGATGCACTGTGGTAGGAATTATTCTACCACCATTCAGCGAGAGGGAGCCACTTTTCCCACTGATGTTGTTCTTCAAAGGTGAAACAACGAAGATAAGTTACCCAATATTTGTTGACGACTATAGTCAGACCATTTATTGGTGGGTGATAAACTGAACTCATATGCAGTTTGGTGTCAGCGAGGCGAAAATGACTTGTGAAAGTTGGGTTGCGGTCTGAGAGAATGGAATAAGGGATTCCATGAAGAAGGAATATCTGGTCCATGAAAATTTGTGCGATTTAAGAGGTAATATATGGATGGAGTTTAGTTTCACCCTTGTGGTGCTAACAAGGAACACATAAGGCAACCATATGTTGAATTTTGTATTGCACCCGATTCCAAAATAATGTATGTCACACCAGCTCATATGTTTTGATGAACCCAGAGTGCACTACCAATGGAGAAGCATGGAGTTCATAAAAGACCGCATTTTTGAGGTCTGTGCTCTAGGGAAGCACCAGATGACCCTTGTATCTCAGAGAAAATACATCTCAAGAGGAATACGGTACCACAGAAGGGTTATTAGCCAACTGTTGGATGATTTTATATAATGAGGATTCATTGACATAGCCTTGCTGAATAGAGTGTAACCAATTTGGAATAGGCATAGAAATAACTGAAAGAGAAACATGGGTATCAAATGTGTGGAAAAGAGCATCCACTGCAAGATTTTCCTGAGTCTTCTTATAGTCATAATCCCTGAGTTTGATAACCCGTTTCTGTTGTGTTGGGGATGATACCCATTGTTCCAGGAAATATTTCAAACTCTTGTCATCAGTCTTGATGCTGAAAGGATTCTCTAAGAGGGGTGGCCACCACTTCTATATTGTGTGCAAAATAGTCATCATTTCCTTCACATATGTAGAGATGGATAAATTATTTCCAGAATTGGATTTTTCGATGAAGGCAATGGGATGTTCATCTTGAAAGAGGACAACCCCAAGTCCATTGTTGTAAGCATCACTCTCAAGAGTGAAGAGCTTGGAAAAATAAGGCATCTGAAAGGTGCATGGGAATGAAATATCCAAGGGAGTAGTTGAGACTGCTGAAGGTTGCATCTGAATGAAATGGAGCTAAGAAATGACACCATGTGAATTTGTCTTAAGGATCTTTTCCATGCGATGGGAAATGATGATGCTGAGAGAACTTGGTTGTAAGCCATTGAATTTTTGTTTGTTCCCATTGACTGAAAATTGCATCCATAGTTCAGCAAAATCCCATAAGATGGGTCCAAGTGTGCATAACCATTGAGTTCCCAAAATGACATCACATCCTCCTAGAGGCATGGAAAACATGTTAGAGCACAATTTATAATTTCCAATAGAGATTCACACATTGTGGCACTTTCCTTTTCAAGTTAAGGTGCTCCCATTAGCAACCATGACTTTAAATATGGATCAAGGATGGACAAAACTATCATCTTGTTTGGCAATCTGAGGGTCAATGAAGTTATGGGTGCTACTAGAATCAATGAGTATTGTAAGAGAAATATTCTTGAAGAAACCCTTGACCTGCATGGTTTGTGGGGTAGTGACTACGACTAATGCATGGAGAGATATCTTGGGGTGTTCGTCATGAGAATGAGGGTCAATAGGTGGTTGCTGAATGTCGACATGATCGTCTACTAGATCCTGAGTATCTTCACAAATTTCAAGGGTAGGTAGAGAAACCACATCCAAGGGATAGAGCTTTGGTTTAGTACATTGATGTCCCTGGGTGAATTTCCCATTGCAATTATAACAAAGTCCTTTTTCCCTATGTGCCCGCACCTCAGCTTCAGACAAATGCTTGATAGGAGTGGGTGTCAGAGTTGGAGGTATTGGATGTCTTTGGGAAACCATATTTTAGAATGGAACAAAAATGGATTTGGGGCGTTGCTAAGCCCTGATCTTGTCCTCCACCAACTTAGCAATTCCGAATATTTCCATCATTGTGTTGGGACAGAACATGTTAACCTCATATCGAATTGTATCCTTAAGACCACTAATAAAACAACTCTTGTAGAAGGCATCAGAAAATCCTTCTGTGTGCTTGACTAATTTCTCAAATTCTGTCTAATACTCTCTCACAGTGCCAGTGTGACGAAGTTTGGTGAGTGCTCCTGTGAATTCATCAAAACCACTAGGGCCAAATCGGTGCAAAAGGAGTTAGCAAAAATTTTTCCATTGGGGCTCTTCATGATCCTTGATGTACTAATAGAACCATTAAAGGGCTTCACGTTCCAAATGAAATTATGCAAGTGGGACTTTGGTGACATCAAAAGTGTTATGCATATTAAAGTATTGTTTTGCCTTGTGTATCCATCTAGTTGGATTATCACCATTTATGTTAGGGAAATCAATCTTCGGCCCATGAAAGCTACTGGAAGAAGAGAAATTAGTGTCTGCAGAAGACTTAAGCTGTTGTCGGTTGCTCATGGTTGAATGTTGAAGATGGAGGTCGAGAAATCTTTGATCCAGATCTGCGATTTTCGTCTTAAGGGTGAAAAGTTCTTCTTCCATTTGGCTATTTGCTCCTATGCAAGTGACAACAACAATAAAAAAAAATTCAGGGGGGGGGTAGGGGGTGATGGGTAGAAAAACAAAAAAAAAGAGGGTTTTAGAAAAGAAAAATTTTGAGTTGGGAAAGACATGAGTGGATAATTAGAGTTAACTAGGTTTGAGACACTTTTTGAAGGAGAAGTGAACTTCAGAAGCGGGGTGAAATAATGGAATTTTTTTTCAGAGAGGGACAATGAAGCAAAATTTAGAAACGAACATTGTGGCAAAATTTGAAGGCGATTGGGTGAGAATTGAAGAAGTTATGACAAATGTGGAATTTTGAGCTTCGGGAAGTGGAATTTGGGATAGGGTACTCAACGAATGAAATATGCAGAATGGAATGATGGGGGTGACTATGAATTTTTAAGGGAAATGGAGCTAAATCAAGGAAGATGTGGCTAAAAAAAAATAGAAATTTATACTCGATTTTTTTTAAAGAAATGATCTGTGGCGGCGCTAGAAAGTTGTGCTTTATCAACTTGAATTGGAGTAAATGATCTGTGACAAGTCTCGATTTCTCCATGTTATCAAATGTAAATAGATATAGACCCCAGGTATATTCAGCTTCCTAATGGTTCAAAGTTAGTCACTTGGCCACCAAGGCTGTCTCAGACTTGAGTATTGGGGCAGTACCCCTCACTTCACGGCGTAGGTAGAACTGCTAACTGCTTGGCCAGAAACAACAGCTCTTTGGTTTTCCTCACAGATGGGAATCTATTCAATCTAGTGTGGGTCGTTTCCCTTTTCGCTTGGCAGGTCCTCTCAATGGCCATCTACTTCGGGGTTCATGTGGTACTCCTCACAATGACTTTTAGGGCTATTCCTAAGTACTTCTCACAGTTAAGTGGATAGGGTTTATTCCCTGATCTGAATGAAAAATACCACTACAAGAAGAATAACTACTGCAATAATTACAGTGCCAGAAAAAATATGGCAGAAATTCCACCCAATACTTAAAAACCCGTAATTAGAGCTAGGGTTTGAGATGAAAACTTTTAAAATGAGAATAACTCGATCTATATTACTCAGAATCATTATTATAGCCTGTTTCTGGAACTAGAACAACCACTCTACTTCTACCCATGAAATTGAAATAGAAATCTGGGCACCCGGTCAAAATATTTTCTCTCTGCAATTTCCGCAGCCGTCACGAAAATTCTGAAAATTTGCTGATTTTAAATCTGCGATATCTCCACTTTTAGAACTGCAAATGAGATGATTTTTTTTTTGAAACTATATATTTTTAAAAGAGAAATTCATATATACAAACATTTTCTTCTGATAATATGTATAAAGTTTCATAAATTTATCTAAAAGTCTCCACACAATTTTGCCCTCTTTTTTTGTTTGGAAAAGAAAATAAAAATTCCCACTTGTGCCAAGGAAAGTGCTCTGATACCAGATGTGGTGAACCTCCTGCAATGAGCAATCAAAATGCACTATATAATGAAAATATTGGACCACAAATAATATTTTATTGATCTCGGGCCACTTCAAGGGGGCAACCTCCTTTGAGCAAGCTCAATACAAAATAACTCTTCGATGCTTTCATTAGCCTCAAAACATACTTATATACTAAGTCTAATATAAACAACTATTACTCCACATGAATGTGGGATAATTCAACCTATTAACTAGATGACTTAACAACTATTACTTACTCCCCATGAATGTGGCATAATACATCATACTAATGGGACAACTTACAAAACATATGCGTCTGACAAAATATACCAACAAAATAAAGAGGGGGGTTGACATGGGTTCTTAACAGACTGTTCTGGATCTAAATTGGTTTGGATACACCAACGTGGAAGAAATATGGAAAACCACTCATAATGGATCCATTTTTTCCTTTTTATTCCTTAGGGACTTTTCCCCTAATTCTTGATGGTTCTCCACTCTCCTCTTATCATATTGTGATCGATCATACTGGGTTGCAAAGTCTAGCGGCAAAGAATAAAACACACATCTAATAGAAAATATGTAGCATGGTGTTTTGGACTCTAGAGGCCATTTAGTGCATCGATGTCTATATATTTTGTTGAAGATACGTATCAACACTTGGAAACATTTTTGTATATTCATCCTTACATGCTATATGGTAATATACATGAGCAGAGTCTGCATATTTGGTGTTTAATGGTTTGGATTCAATGAATGTACATGATTATACATACATACATACATATATTTTTTTTCAATAATTATTTTTATATTTACATTATTTTTCAGTAAATCAGTTCTGGTGACTTGTTTTGGTTACTATATGATTTGACTCTCGACCATTTATATCTCCTTCTTCAACTTTTAAAGCATTCTATAAACGTGTGTGAGACAGTAAAATTTCCTAGTCCATAGCTACACATTGTAAATAATGGTATGACCAGTGACATGAGTGGAGGGTTTACTGTTTTTCTAAGTTGCCCAAGTTTCCACATGTGTATATCAATGTCCATAATAGCTATATTTTTTTCCCAGATTTGCAGGAAACAAATAGTTTATACAAGGGAAATCTATAATAATTGTAAAAGAATGCAACTTAACAATAGTACTAGGCAACTGCTGAAAATGTGTGAATTTCATGGCTGACATGCCATCCCACTATCTGGGCAGTAGTTGTTTGTTGTTACAACCATTATTACACTATTGTATTTTATTTTATGGCCAATAGTCTCGTTTTGAGGGATACCAACCTAAACCCTAACCAATTTGTCTAAAATTACAAATACACATCTTCATGTCATTTGTAATCACATATCATTCAAATGATTCATTCAGTCCTTTGCTTCAGTGTGCCTATACTATTTTTCTCCATTTGTGAAAATCTTGTGATCTATATTAATTGTTGTTATTGTTTTGCAATTTTCAATTGTTCAATCCAGTCATCAGACTGGCCCTTGATATGACTAGATGTTGGTTCTATACCAAACCAACCAGTTGAGACTATTCTGGTTCTTAACTAGTTTGGATACACCAACGTGGAAGAAATAGGGAAAACCACCCATAATGGATCCATGTTTTCCTTTTTATTCCTCATGGACTTTTCCCCTAAATCTAGATGGCTCTCCGCTCTCCTCTTGATCATAGTGTGATCGATCATACCAAGTTGCAAAGTCTAGCTACAAAGAATAAAACACATATCTAATAGAAAATCTGTAGCATGGTGTTTTGGACTCTAGAGGCCATTTAGTGAATCAATGTCTATATATTTTGTTGAAGATATGTATCAACACTTGGAAACATTTTTGTATATTCATCCTTACATGCTATATGGTAATATACATGAGCAGAGTCTGCATATTTGGTTTTCAATGGTTTGGATTCAATGTACATGATTATACATACATACATACATATATATTTTTTTTTCAAAAATTATTTTTATATTTACATTATTTTTCAGTAAATCAATTCAATAACCACTTTGGTGACTTGTTTTGGTTACTATATGATTTGACTCTCGACCATTTATATCTCCTTCAAATTTTAAATCATTGTAAAAATGTGTGTGACACAGTAAAATTTCCTAGTCCATAGCTACACATTGTAAATAATGGTATGACCAGTGACATGAGTGGAGGGTTTACTGTTTTTCTAAGTTGCCAAAGTTTCCACATGAGTATATCAATGTCCATACTAGCTATATGTTTTGCCCAGATTTGCAGGAAACAAATAGTGTATACAAGGGAAATCTATAATAATTGGAAAACAATGCAACTTAACTATAATACTAGGCAACTGCTGAAAATGTGTGAATTTCATGGCTGACATGCCATCCCTCTATATGGGTAGTTGTTGCTTATTGTTATAGCCATTATTACACTCTTGTATTTTACTTAATGGCCAACAGTCTCGTTTTGAGGGCTACCAACCTAAACCCTAACCAATTGGTATAAAATTATAAATGCACATCATCATGTCATTTGTAATCACATATCATTCAAGTGATTCATTCAGTCTTTTGCTTCAGTGTGCCTATACTGTTTTTCTCCATTTGTGAAAATCTTGTGATCTATATTAATCGTTGTTATTGTTTTGCAATTTTCATTTCTTAGATTAGGTTTTGTTAAAGATATCACTATAGATCTACTATCTCTTATAATTTTGACATGGTTTTAGAGCTAGTGACATTCCTTATGAAAACTATATTAAGGTTGTTTTTCATATATGAAATTGGGGTTTCAACACTATTTCAAGTCTATTACGGATTTGAAATTAGGTTTTTTAACACCCTACTTTTTGACAAGCCATTTTTTGGGCATTTTAACCCTTATCTTCACAACAAGATCCTCCTTGGAATTTGTTTTTGGGAAATTTTAGGGAAGGTTCTGTGGTTTGTGCCCCTTTTAACCTTAAGGTCAGCACATGCCTTTCCTTTTTTTTCTATTTAAACCTACTACAATTTTTTAAGGGAATCACTTGCAATGTGTGATCTATGGATATAAAAAGGTCCAAACTTGGTGCTTATTTTAACTATAAGTTCAACACACTCTTTCCTTTTTTTTTTCGATTTAAACCTACAACAAAGTTTTTAAGGGAAGCATTGGTAATATGATCTATGGATAGAAAGGGTACAAATTTGGTGGGACTCTTAACAATCTTAGATGTTACTGAATCTTATTTCTCTATATGGCATCACGCTCACCAACAAAAAGGTGATTTTTTGTCCAGATTGAAGGGTTATCAAGGACATAAATGATAATTTTAAGGTAATTTCTTTTAGTTGTCATGACAAACCAACGCCCTCTTTACTTTTTTTCAATTTAAACCTACTGCAAATTTTTCAAGGACATCATTGGTAATGTGTGTTCAATCAATTCCATTTAGTGTTGAATTTAGAGTTGACAAAACATAAAAGATACAGAATCCTTCTATACAAAGAATCATCCTCTTTTAATTTTCTTTCCATTTATAAAAAAAATTGGGCTTGTATAGCTCGATTAATGGGGTGTTGACGGGCCGAATTGGCATGAATGTCAACTAAGAGACAACCCGATCTGAGAGTTTTCGAGATGCTCTTAGTCGTTAGGTAGCTGTCTCTGACGGGATTAAGGCCCCGTTGCCTTCCTTACGTTATTCCTAGCTACAGGAGAGAAGAAAACTAAAGCTATTGTTTATCGATTAGATCTATACTATCCCTATGAATATACAAATAAGACTTAGTCAAGTTAATTAGTATATTACAAAATTGATCAGTCAAAATTTGATCTACTCAATCAATTAATTTATTATACAAGAATAAAAGTTAATCAAATATTAACAGACTCAATTAATTACAGAAATATAATATAAACACATGTACATTATTCACAAAATCAGCAAATGAAAAAGTAAAGATCTGATTCAATAGATTTTCAATAAAATAACTAAAGGAAAAATATCATTAATCTATTATAAATATTCTATCCTGATCAGGAGCGTAGAAAACATTAATCCTGGAATCAAATTGCCAATAATTCAACTGTGCTAATCACCAGAAAATATTCAGAAGAAATTCAGAATTTAAACAATATCACACAGTGAACAAGTATGACACATATATTGGTTGACAACAATATCAAGTCTACTATATGACATATATTAGAAAATCAAACCAGCGTAAGTGGACAGATTAATTATGATGTATTTGCAAAATTCATCTAAGAAATAAT
>LPNX010018277.1:228802-248344 GCA_001517045.1 Pseudotsuga menziesii | reverse complement strand
TCAACAAACAAAGACTGTTATAATTCAGATGACCAAATATTGCATGCCACAATAAACTTGATGACAAATTACCTTCTCCATGCTGAGAGAGGTAGGCATAGTTATGAACCTTTGCAGATGAACCCTTTAGCTTCAGCAGCTTCCCATCTTCGTATCCGGTCATGATGACTTGGTTGTCAGAGGAATTTCTTATTTCTACGATTCCATCAAACATGTGAATGGAATGGCCTTGCTGTCGAATCTACACCAAGGACAGCAGGCTTCTCTGCAACTCTGGAAGATAAAGAAAATTCTTCAACAAGAAATAAGGGAATCCAGGCATCTTCAGCCGAATGGTGCCCATTCCCTTTGGTTTAAGACTTGACTTATTTGCAAAGTAAACTATGCCATTTATTGTTTCATTAAGTTCTTCAAAACAATCTTTTCTAAAAGTCATGTGTGATGTTGCACCAATATCAAGTAGCCAACAATCTGTGTAAGATGAAAGTGAAGTCATGTCATTAATACCAAGATTACAATGTGCAACAATACAATGAGTAGAATCTGAAGATTTACTAGCATCTTGGTTCTTATTGTCATCTTTCTTCTGGTTATGTCTGTCTTTGATGGAGTCCCACGAAGCCCAACACTGATCTGTTGTGTGTCCAATATTTCCACAACGCTTGCACTTCAAATTTGATCTTTTGTTGGAGTTTTTTTTGCCTCCTCTACCTCTGAAGTTTCTTCTTCCTTTGCCTCTCTTGCTGCTTTCTCCTTTGGGATGATCATTGGATTGGATGGGAAGATCATTGGATTTGATCTTCCTCCACCATTCTGGATAAGTGTTTTTGCTAGTGAGAGTGGCACCAACTACAGATGCTATAGATTTCATCTTCTGTGATTGAATCTTGCAACTAAAACAATAGGAGAAAAAGAGGAAAGAGTAAAGGTGCAGGTCTAAGTCTCTGCCACCTTCCTCAAGATTTACAACAATGTCAATGTCTCTGCTATTGTCATACAAAATTTGAAATACAATTTTAATCCTCTCAAGCCTACAATACCAACTTTAAATATGCTTTCAATGGCTTTCAAACTAGTAGAAAACAATCTCTCACCAACGCAAAGGAGCAGGTCACAGCTCCAGCAACACACTTCATGATCTAGTTGTAGTCTGTAACTCTTATGTTGTAGTAGTCAGACCTCAACACTGACATGGAAATGTAGCTTGCAACAATACACGGAAGAGGAGGTCAAGCCTTAATCCTCAGCTCCTATTCTTCAACGCGACAGTCTTCTCAGCTTCCATGGCCCTTCATGGTCTCATATGCAGCTTCAAACTTAGAGTGGATAGTTAGCAACTTCAGTTCAAGGGAGGAAATCACAACAATTCACTAGGAAGAGAATCAAAAGCACTTCACACAACGTACACTACACCATTCATTCATGACTCATACAGAACAATCACAGTAGTCATGGTCTCATACGCAACATCCACATCAATCACCGCTCATACATAGATGAAAATGTTGCAAAATTTTCCACTCAAACTCCATGCACAAAATTAGGGTAAAAATTAGGTTTTATGCAGTCTCCAACAGTCAGAGACAACACAACAAAAAATATGCAACTTTTCACCTTCACGCAGTTAAAGATGGCGTGAATCTTCAATGAGCTCTCATTTCAATCGGCATAATCTTGCACAGATTCTCAACTTTGAGTACTGAGATATCTTCTTGGTAGGTCGCAACACTGAACATACATCGCATCTCTTAAAATAAATCTCACATGAAGTTGCATCTCACACAGTAAATCTCATCTTTCAAAATACGGCTTTCAGATTCTTCTAATGTTCGAGTAGAAAGCACAAGGATTCTACAACAGGGAACCTATGGATTGAGGCCGTATATGGGATAAGAGTGGCGCGCGACCCTCTCAACACAAACATGGAGGATGTCTCGAATCTCAACAAGTAGCAGAGTGGGAGCACGATGAGACAGTGAAAATGGGATAAAGCTACTTCTTAAACAAAAGTAGGGTTAGTCATAACAACCGTTTGAGCAATACTTTAATTGTTTTGGCAAAAAGCAGTCAAAATCGTGCATAAAATGATGGAGTTATTAATAATGCAACATCTATCAAAACGCAGGATCCAAAGGATCTTTCATACCTCAAATTAAAAAGACGTTGCATAATAACACATGTATTGATCGCACGTAGAAAGGAGGAGTGGAGGAAGACTGGTGACTGGTAGGCAACCAGAGAGGAATTTTGCAGAGGGCAGAACTGATGGTCTGACAGGCAGAATGCTAGGACTGAAACACAACCAGGAGTTATGGCAGGCGGACTGGCAGGAGTTATGGAGCTCTGATACCACTGTCAGGTGAAATAACTCCCGAATTCATATTATTTCTCCATACAATGCCTTTATTTATACATCTACAATGACTCTTGGGATCACACATACGAGAGTCTCTTCATATTCCTAATATTTACAATAACGTATAATCCTGACGGATTATATTCCAAAAAATTTATTTAAGTAGATTATGTTACTTGTAAAACAAATATTGTTTTAAGTTAATATTATTATCTATGAACAGTGAGATTTCTTATATTTGCATCTGTATTTATATATTTGTTATGAAGACTGTAACCAGTCTACAATAGTTCAATTTGTTTAATGATAATGTTCCAAATAATAGAATTATAGCTTAACTGTTTTTCTTTTATTGAAACAAAGAAATTAATAAAGGGTTTCGACCTTGTAGTTACTCTTGCAAGTATAAACCTGTTATTAATTACAGAACAGTTCTTACATAGATATATATTTCATTTATGCATTTGTTATTATCATATTCTTATTGTTTAATTCACTGAAGTAGACTGGCTGAAAATACTCAGAACTCAACTTCTGTAACTTAGTTTAGTTTGCTCTTTATATTTTAAATACTTTAGTAATACACTACTTGCTTATTAGTAAATGTTAGACTTAGTTTAGTTAATATTATCAGTAAATAAGCTATATGAATAGTAGTTATATCTTTAATGAACTGAATGTAAACAAAGTAGTTTAACTGCATTTCTTTTATTGCATAAGCAACTGGTTATTGAATAAACATAAAGAAAATATTGTTCACCCCCCTCATATTTTAATTTGAATAAAAAGTATAATGTACTATGTATAAACATAACATCTTATCTACTAGGGTATTCTCTTAACATAATTCTTCTACCTGTAATGGAATACTGCTATTTCATTATCATTATATTTACAATAACAAGGAACATAGATAACCACGTTATTGGTCTTTTTGATAATAACCTACATACTTCAATAAATTACTTTGCTATTATGAAATGCATATTACATATATTCATTTCAGTTTCTTCTCATTTCCTTCATCTACTTTAAATACTCTACCTGTGATGGAGTATGGTCTGGTCCTTCCAGATGTGGAAAAACACAGGTTAGAATTATTTTCCATCTATTTTAGATTCATTCATTCAATAATCTAACATTTTTACAACTAAATATTTTACATTCATTTAATAGACAAATTCACATTTAACTATCTAACACTATAAAAAAAAGAATGAAGAACCTGATTAGGATGGACAACAACAGCGTTAGGAGGTCGTTCCTCCTTACCAAACTCCTGGAGAGTGCTCAAACAACGCTTCCTCAGGACCCCCGATCCGGTTCCTAGTCTCCTTGGCTGAGAACTGGTGGAGCAAGCAAACAATAGACTAGTCCAATGACTCAGTAATCACTCTACACTCAGCAGTAAGATCCTTCAGCTGAAAAGCTGCACTAGATCACTTAGCAGTCAACCCCTCAAACTCTTTCCACAAATTCCCTTTCCATTGAATTTCTCTGAAGTACATTCACCTGAATGATCACTTCTCTAGAATGAGCAGCCTCAGCTCTCTTCAATGGGCATTTTTATAAAGATTGCCTAGGTCTTTTGGGTTAGTTGTCATTAATTGAGCCACCTGCTCTGATCCCACTTTCTTGGGGGATCATGACCCCAAATGTAGGGAGGTTGCCACCTGCAACAGTTGGAAGAGGTTTGAGGATGCTGCCACATGTTGGTTTGCTCTCCACCCAGTCTCCTCCACCAATTTGACCAGTAAACACTCTTTTAACAGCTCTCCTAAGCTGTTGTCTCCACCTTTATTTATTTATAATTAAAATATTCAGAATTACATTAAATATCCTTGACTCTGCTGAGTAATCGATTACAACTTAGCATAAACTTTAACATATTGTATTTAAATAAAATCATATAAGATAATATTATTTTTGCAAAATTGGGGCATGTGACATACACGCCCCCTTAGAACATAACATTGTCCTCGATGTTATTTATTTTTCATCCTCAGAATTCCCCTGGAACAGAATTAGCTATGCATCTATCATATTACTTTCCAATTCCCAGGTGGCTTCCTCTGGACTAAGGTGCTTCCATTGCACCTTCACCTGTCCAATGGTGCGATTCTGAAGTGTGATCTCCCTCCGCCTGAGGATACAGTTCGGTTCCACTAGAAAATCTCCTTCTGATTCCACCTGTACATCATTCCAGTTAACAACATGAGTAGCATCATGAACATATTTCTTTAATACAGAAATGTGAAAAACATTATGTACTCTTAAATTGGGTGGTAATGCTAATTGATAAGCTACTTGTCCAATTCTGGACAGAATTTCAAATGGACCACAGTAACGAGGTGCTAGTTTTGTACAACTCCACAATCTTAGATAGCTCTTTTTGGGCCTCACCTTGATGAACACATGTTCACCTACCTAAAACTCCTTTGGAGTTCTTTTAAGAAATACCTGACTTTTCTATTGATCCTGTGCAACTTTCAAATTACCTTATACCTGCTTTACAATTTCTTCCATTTCCTTTAACAGTTCAAGACCTAATACCAATATAGCCACCGGATTACTCCAAGAGATAGGAGTATTACATTTCCTTCCATACAAAATTTTGAAAGGACTAAATCTGTCTGATGTCTGATAATTATTATTATAAGCAAATTCTACCAGATGCAAATAATCCTCCCATTTACCTGGCTGGTCTTTCACATGCATTCTTAATAAATTTTCCAGTACTTGGTTTACTCTTTCAGTTTTTCCATCTGTTTGTGGATGGAACGAAGTACTTAAATTTAATGTAGTGTTTAATCCTTTAAACAGAGACTTCCAAAAGTTGCCTGTAAATTTATGATCTCTATCTGAGATTATGACTTTCGGTATTCCATGCAATCGAAAAATCTGTTTTAGAAAGATATCAGCTATATTTGCAGCTTTGTATGTAGTTTTAGCAGGTATAAAGTGAGCCGCTTTACTTAACTTATCGAATACTACCATGATATAGTCATTTAAATTATGATTTCTAGGCAGTCCAGTAACAAAATCAAGACTGATTATCTCCAATTTCCAGCTAGGAATGGGTAATGGATGAATTAATCCAGCTGGGTGTTGATGTTCAGTCTTCACCTGCTGACATTCAAAACACCTAGTGATATATTGTGCTACTTCAGTCTTCATATTTGGCCAAAAATATTCTTTTCTTAACATAGTTATAGACTTTTGATAGCCTGGATGACTTGAGTATGGATTTTTGTGTATTTCATCCAAAATTAACAGCTTAACTTTAGGTACGTTAGGTACATACATTCTGTCTTTATACAGTAAAAATTCATTTGCATTCAAACTGTACCCTTTACTTTTACTTTTTGTTGGATTTTCTTTAGTTTTAACTTGTATTTTTTGGTAAATTTCATCTTGTTCTATCCCTGCTTTAAGCTGTTCATCCAAATATGTAGTATAAGTGCTGACAACTGCTGCAAAATTCAGCCTTACATTCCTACTTAATGCGTCAACAACTTTATTTTCTTTACCTTTAATGTGCTGAATTTCAAAATCATACTCA
This sequence comes from Pseudotsuga menziesii, assembly GCA_001517045.1. Classification (NCBI taxonomy): domain Eukaryota; kingdom Viridiplantae; phylum Streptophyta; class Pinopsida; order Pinales; family Pinaceae; genus Pseudotsuga; species Pseudotsuga menziesii. The sequence goes on along the minus strand of LPNX010018277.1, from coordinate 242,426 downwards.
CTTAGAAAATCTAGCCACCTAGCTTGTCTGGAATTTAGATTAGGCTGATCTAACATATACTTTAATCCCTTATTATTAGTCATTAAAATAAATTTTCTGTCAATTAGGTGATGTCGTCACATCGTTAGAGCATGTATAACAGCTGCTAATTCCAGATCATAAGTTGCATAATTCTTTTCATGAATTTTTTATTTTCTTGACTCATAGGAAATAACATGCCCTTCTTGAGTCAGAACACTGCCTAAGCCATCATTGCAGGCGTCAGTGTACACTACAAATTCTTTATTTGGATCAGCTATTCTTAAAATAGGTGCGCTGGTTAATAAAGTTTTTAACTTTTTAAAGCTTTCCTCACATTTCTGGTTCCAATCAAACTTCTTTCCTTTTTTTCTGCAAGGAAGTTATCGAATTCGCAATCCTCGAAAAACCTTTAATGAACCTCTGGTATTAATCGGTGATTCCCATGAAAGATCGAACATCAGTTACATCGATTGCCTTTATATTTTCGGGATCTACTGAAATCCCTTCCTTGGTCACCACATGACTTAAGTACTGAATCTTATCCTTGAAGAAATCACATTTGCTTAACTTTGCAAAGAGTTGATAATCTCGCAACTCTTGCAAAACAATTTTTAAATGTTCTTTATGTTCTTCTTCAGTTTTTGAATAGATTAATATATCGTCAATGAACACGACTACAAACTTATCTAGATACTTATGCATAATGTTGTTCATTAAACACATAAAAAGAATTGGGGCATTAGTAATCCCAAATTGCATGACGACAAACTCGTAATGGCCATATCGAGTTCTAAAAGATGTCTTAAAGATGTCTTCATCTTTAATCCTAACTTGATGATATCCATACCTTAAATCTATTTTCGAAAACACCGTGGCTCCACGTAGTTGATCAAATAGATCATCTATACGGGGAAACGGGTATTGATTTTTAATGGTCATCTTATTTCGCTGACGGTAATCTATGCAAAGTCGCATGGTACCGTCCTTTTTATTAACGAAGATGACAGGTGCCCCCCAGGGAGATACACTAGGTCGAATATACTTTTTATCTATTAGTTCTTTTAATTGAGACTTTAATTCATTAAGTTCAAGTATGTTCATTCAATAAGGAGCCTTTGAGCTAGGTACTGCACCAGGTACCAGCTCAATTTTAAAATCCAATTCCCTTTTCGGAGGTAGTCTCGAAATTTCTTCAGGGAATACATCAACATATTCTCTTAAGACTGGTATGTCTTCCAATTTTAATTTATCTGTCTTATTTGGATTCTCCTCATCAGTTATTATTATGGCATAAGCTTTGCAACCCTTCCTAACAGCTCTCTTAAGATGTAGAGCAGAAATCTGCCTTATAGTGGTTTTTCTAGGGATTCCTTTTACACTTACTGGTTTTCCATCACTGTTTAAACATGTGAAGGTTTTATCATAACAATTTAAAATTACCCTATGTTGTTCTAACAAATCCATACCGATTAGTAAATCATAAGAACCAAGTGGTAATACATTAAGCTTCACAACAGTTTCAAAATGATCCATAACTACTGCACATTCTTTTACAAAACAAGTTACCTTTCTTTTAGCACCAGTGGCTAACTGAACTAACCAAGAATTTTCAAATTTTCAATGGGAAACTTACATTTTTCTACCATTTTAGGTGAAATATAACTGAGACTGGCTCCTAGATCAATCAAAATAGTTATAGGGGTTTGGTTTATCATACCTTCTACTTCCACCATGGAAGTTTGATATTCTGCTTTTCGATTCTCCAAGGCTACATTGATTCTGGGCATAGTCCTCGCTAATTCTCCAACATTCATCTCCTCCTGTATGGTATGAATATTACTGACAGTATTTTTTCGATTAGGACAGACTGAGGCATAGTGTGGGCCATTACACTCCCAGCACTTTATAGGTTCTTTGCGTTCAAAGTTCTTGGTATAATTACCATGGTTATTAGCAAATTATTTACCCTTAGAATTATTCTGATTGCTTTGTAAATTATTCTTATTTCCTGGGAAATTTTTGTTAGGAAAATTTCTCGCCTTATTGTTCTTAGAATTTCTGTTGGGCACAAATTCTTTCTTCTTTTGATCATACTAATTATTATTCTTCTTGGCCTTTCAATTGGCCATGCTTTCCTTCTTCTGATTTTGTTCATAACAGAAGTTGGCTTTCCTCATGGCTTCTTCCAAATTCTTTGGATTGTCATACTCAATCTTGTCCTTAATATGATAAAGCAGACAACTGAGGAATCGCTATACCTTTGGTTTCTCAGCTACAAGGTATGACACATACCTAAGCAGACTTAAAAACTTGTTGTTTAGATCTTTCATTGTCATTGATCCTAATTTAAGCTCATAAAATTCTTTTGCTCTCTCTTCATAGTATTGCTCAGACAGAAATTTATTTTTAAAATACTTCTTGAAGGTACTCCAATTTACATTCTTCTCTTTAATTCCTTTAACTCTCTTCAAGTCCTGCCACCAAATGTCAACCTTTCCTGAGATATTGTAGATAGCCATTCTAGCCTTTAACTGGTTCAAAATAGTTATATATTTGGAAGTACTTCTTCATCCCAGATAACCAGGATTCTGCTTCCTCCCCCTTCTTAGTCTCTCCATTGAATGTTGGTGGTTTTATCTTTTTGAATTCCCCAGAAATTTCCTCATAAGGTTTGTATTTCCTCTTTTTAGTGTAATGGTTGTCATCACTACTATCACTAGTATAGTGGAAATTTCGTTGTTCACCAAACACCTCTGAAGATGAACTGCTTTCATGTTTAGTATGTTTCATCTTTTTAAATTTTTGTTGATGACTTGTATCTTCTGATTCAGTTCTTTTACCCTTACCCTCAGTTTGAAACCTTTCTGTTAGGTTCTGATTTAGCTCCTCTTGAGCCCTCAAAATCCTTTCATTCTCTCATTTTACAGATTCCATTTCAGATTTTAGGTCTTTTACTGTTTGTAACAGTTCTGAGGAATTGGTAGTTAAATATTCTGGTATAGGATCTCTTGGTAAGTTTTCTAGTTCAGTAAATGGAGATTCCTCCTCTGCATATTCTTCCAGCCTTTCCATACCTGTTTGTTAAACTTCAGAAACAATTTCTTTGATTGCATAACATTTAAAAGAAAATACATCGGCATAATAATTCAATTTACTGTTTCAAAAAAGCTAGTTGGGCTTCATCAAGGCCTAGTGTTTGAACCTTGTGCTTTGATACCACATGTCAAAACCCCAAATTTTCACAAAAATTTAAAATTTTGAGATAACATAAAATGTTCATAGATGCAATTAGATAACTACTAGCAGCTAATAGAAAAAAATGAAACAGATAATAAAAGTATTCAATAAATTTAACACATATAGATTAATGTTGTTTAATTTTGATATGTGATGTGAGTAGTCTGCATTCAAATATTTAGCTGTACTGATGGTTTGAATGTCAAGTAGGTGAGGAATCATTTTCTAGCTGGGGCTTACTTAGCGATTGCTAACGTATCTGGATTTTTGGATCTTTATAGGCTGAACAGGTAAATTTTTGATCCAGTAAAAGTTTATTAAGGCATTAAACCAGATATACTTCTTTTAACATAAAAGTACCACTAGAGTAAAAGTTTGCTTAGAAGATTCAAGGTCCTGCAATACAATCTTGCTGTGCGTGAGGGTATTGTTTACACAGTCAGTAGTTTCAGTATTGAAATCATGGTTTGGCCACTGCCATTGCTTGCTCTTGCTCCAGTTGTCAAGGTAGATAAAAACTTGAACTCAGCTACCTCCTTCTCAGGTGAATGAGATATTTTTACTATTCGTGGTGTCGGTCTGCCTTCGTCGTGACCTCAGTCTTTCAACATTCCAGGTAACAATTAGTTTTTACACAGTTTGTAAGCTATAAGAGTTACAGTTATCATAATAAATTAAGATATTAACTTATGCTTTGGTTTGCAAAAGTAGGTGATGGTTCGCCTTAACATTTGGAAGGAGCCACTTCACAATGGACCGGTGTTCAGTCTATGGGTAAGCCCCGATTACAAAATGGCTCTCCTTGCTTGTTCAGACCTTAGGGGATCAAGTTTGCAGTTGAAAGGAGTTACAACATTGGTTTACCCAGTCTCAGGTTATTAGTCTTCAGTTTATAAGTTTTGGTTTTGTTTAAACCCTCGCTTACAGCAGGGTGACTCCTACTCAATGCCGTGACTTGTAAATGCTCTTTTCTTGTGTTAAAAAGATTTTACAATAATGTAGGTTTTTTGGCACCATCTCTTAGTTTTGTTTATTGAACCGATGTCACGATATGGACCGGCTCAGAGCTGGTTTTTGTACATTGATTAAGTTTAAAGCCTTACGGCCTGTCAAGCAATACACAGGGTTTTTCCTTCGAGCTCGGTCTCAGTTTATCTTAATGCTATTATTGTGACTCTGTAAACTAGAGTTTTTACCCTATTGACTGTGTATAAAGAATTTACTGTTTATTATTGATTTTGTATTAGATTATTGTTAATGGTTTTATGACTGTCACTTAGTCATATTATAAGTTGTTTTACTTGCTGGCTCAGAAACTACGAGCTAGGGTTTCCTGGATAATTCCTTTTAATTTATTTAAGTAGATTCTGTTACTTGTAAAACAAATATTGTTTTAAGTTAGTATTATTATCTGTGAATAGTGAGATTTCTTATATTTTCATCTGTATATATATATTTGTTATGAAGACTGTAACCAGTCTACAATAGTTCAATTTGTTTAATGATAATGTTCCAAATAATAGAATTTTTTTTTTTAACAAAAACAGAAAGAGGGGTTTGTATTAACAGGCTGTGCACAGCCATTCATTACATTTCCGAAGGGAGATATATAGCCGGGATGGCACATAGACAACAAGCCATACAAAGTCTATTTCCCAAAACAGAGAGCATAAAATTGCTTCTGAACTGCAAACTAAACGAGTTGTAAAAACCCTCACGAACTGACTACATAGCAGAGTGCAGAAAAACATCATTCATACAAAAATTTGAAACTAAAACCCCTTACTAAACTGAAAGAAAAGCAGACAATGAAATTCAGTTGCCTCTAAGCTGGCGAGGCTGCTGTACTGATTCCTCTTCCATGGGCTGGGAGGCTGAGGCGTTAATTCCATTTACCCTACTCTCCTGGTTCATTGAAACAAGCCTTTGGAGGTCGGCTTCAATACGCTCAACTCTGCCCAAGAGTTCACGCAGGTTGCTATCCAAATATTCGGTGCGGGCTCCATTGTCACTGACATCCTGAGAGATCCTGCAAATAGTCTCGCTCATCCCCTTTATTTCCTTGGCTGAGTCTCTATTCTCTTTCACCCCTATAGCAGTCAGTTCATAAACCCTTCGAAGGTTCTTCATAAAATCCTGCATTCCGATATTATTACCCAAGTGCGCCATAATACCAAGGTCGGACGGAATTGCCAGGCGAGACAGCCGATACTGCAATGCTTGCTGGTGACCTGACTCACTCCCGTTTTCAACCTGAGAATCACTTTCCCAAAGAGCAGAAGGATAACGATACTGACAGAGGGCTAGCTGGGAGAGATTTTCTTCGACAGTAGCTTGGGTGAGGGGCTGCGCTGGCCTAGAAGAAACCTGAGGGCTCCCAATACCAATTACATCGGCTTCTTGCAGAAGGAAGGAAGGGGCTGTTAACAGACCCTCAGCGAAATCATGAGGCGAAATAATGCTGAAGTTCGACATGGAGACAGAGAAGGAAGAGCCTCGATCGTGCGAGGATAAGAGACACTTAATTGAACGCCGGAAGGGAGTTAAATGCTCATCAGCTGAGGGGAGAAAGGCTGAACACGCGGCCATCACAAGGGATAAGACATGACGGGGAAATAAATGCTGGAGGCCGCCAAAACGATGGGGAGGGTGACGGCTGGAAGGGAGGGAGAAGCTAGAAGAGGGGGGCCGGAGAAGGGGAAGGAGAGGGAGAAAGATGGAAGGAAAAGGGAGAAGGGGTAAGGAGGGAGGAGGAGGGATAAGGCGAGAGAGAGAGGGAACCAAAGAGCTAAGGTAGGATAAAACCAAGATCACTATACGATAATCCTTGAGAGGGTGGAGATCCTCTTCGAAAGCTTGCTTGTTCTTGATTTGATTATGGTTCCTTGTGGTCCTCTTCATGGAATAACTTTGAAGATGGGAAGATCGTCATCCTGACTATAATGGCCTTGAGGGAGACTAGCTCCTACATTGGCCATCGCATCTGCGTCTTTGTTGATCTGGCGAAGAATGTGGTAAAATTCAAAGTGCTGGGACAGAAGAAGTTGAGCCTTTTTATATAATCGACGGCATTTGATGTCTCCTATAGGATACCCATTAATCATCTTATAGATGACATGTCTTGAATCGCCGAAAACCAGAACTTTTTGGAGATTTTTGGTCCGAATGAGGTGTAGACCCTGGAGAAGCGCCATCCATTCTGCTTCATTATTAGTTCTCGATCCAAGTCCCCAAGCGAATCGATGTTCCACTTGTCCTCCGGGATCCACTAGGATCCCACCCGCACCTGCCGCCCCTGTCAAATAATAGAATTATAGCTTAACTATTTTTCTTTTATTGAAACAAAGAAATTAATAAAGGGTTTCGACCCTGTATTTACTCTTACAAGTATAAACGTGTTATTAATTACAGAATAGTTCTTATATAGATATATATTTCATTTATGAATTTGTTATTATCATGTTCTTATTATTTAATTTACTGAAGTTGAATGGCTAAAAATACTCAGAACTCAGCTTCTGTAACTTAGTTTAGTTTGCTCTTTATATTTTAAATACTTTAGTAATACACTACTTGCTTATTAGTAAATGTTAGACTTAGTTTAGTTAATATTATTAGTAAATAAGCTATATGAATAGTAGTTATATATTTAATGAACTGAATGTAAACAAAGTAGTTTAACTACATTTCTTTTACTGCATACTGGTTATTGAATAAACATAAAGAAAATATTGTTTACCCCCCTGCATATTTTAATTTGAATAAAAAGTATAATGTATTGTGTATAGACATAACATCTTATCTACTAGGGTATTCTCTTAACATAATAATTCTTCTACCTGTAATGGAATACTGCTATTTCATTATCAGTATATTTACAATAACAAAGAACATAGATAACCAGGTTATTGGTCTTTTTGATAATAACCTACATACTGCAATAAATTACTTTGCTATTATGAAATGCATATTACATCTATTCATTTCATTTTCTTCTCATTTCCTTCATCTACTTTAAAAACTTTGCCTGTGCTGGAGTACGGTCTGGTCCTTCCAGATGTGGAAAAACACAGGTTAGAATTATTTTCCATCTATTTCAGATTCACTCCTTCAATAATCTAACATTTTTACAGCTAAATATTTTACATTCATTTAACAGACAAACTCACATTTAACTATCTAACGCAGTAAAACAAAGAATGAAGAACCTAATTAGGATGGACAACAACAACGTTAGGAGGTCATTCCTCCCTACCAAACTCCTGGAGAGCGCTCAAACAACGCTTCCTCAGGACCCTTGAGCATGTTCCTGGTCTCCTTGGATGAGAATTGGTGGAGCAAGCAAACAATAGACTAGTCCAATGAATCAGTAATCACTCTGCACTCAGCAGTAAGATCCTTCAGCTAAAAAGCTACACAAGATCACTTAGCAGTTAAGCCCTCAAACTCTTTCCACAAATTCCCTTGCCATTGAATTTCTCTGAAGTACATTCGCCTGAATGATCACTTCTCTAGAATGAGCAGCCTCAACTCTCTTCAATGGGAATTTTTATAAATATTTCCTAGGTCTTTTGGGTCAGTTGTCATTAATTGAATCACCTGATCTGATCCCACTTTCTTGGGGGATCATGACCCCAAATGTAGGGAGGTTTCCACTTGCAACAGTTGGAAGAGGTTTGAGGATGCTGCCACATGTCTGTTTGCTCTCCACCCAGTCTCCTCCACCAATTTGGCCAGTAAACACTCTTTTAACAGCTCTCCTAAGCTGTTGTCTCCACCTTTATTTATTTATAATTAAAATATTTAGAATTACATCAAATATTCTTGACTCTGCTGAGTCATCAATTACAACTTAGCATAAACTTTAACATGTTGTCTTTAAATAAAATCAAATAAGATAATATTATTTTTGCAAAATTGGGGCATGCGGTAGTGCTAAGATCATTTTTCAATCCAAAAAGCATGGAAACAAACTCAAAGTGACCATAGTGGCATCTGAAAGCAATCTTTGGTATGTCTTCCTCCCTCATTCAAATTTGATGATAACTAGATCTAAGGTCAATCTTTGAGAAGAACTTGGATCCATGGAGCTCATGCATAAGCTCATAATTCCTAAAAGTAATGCAATTTTTCATGTCTCAGTAGTGGGTTGTTATTCTTTTGTTGTTTCATACCCCTCTTCTTGGGATACAATTTATGTTTCTTCCTACTCTCCCTTTTCCTCATCTTTAGAGAAAACTTCAATGAAGTGTGCCTTCCCCTTTGTACACTTATGTCTCAGAACCCAAGGTTGCTGACATGTGAAACGTAATTTCTTTATTTTGAGTTATTATTTGCTTGGCCCTCCCTTATTCTCTTTGAAAAAATAGTCATTTTTCCATGGTTTATTTCCTTGAATTTTGAAGGGAAATTAGACCACTACTACATTTCGATCCAAAATCCGACGGTTACTTCCGACGACGCATGGATTTTTTCTTTTAAACCTACCAAAAATCACAAGGATATATATTTTTTTTGTAAATGTGGCCATAAGCGTCGCTTAAGCGACGACTAGTCTCATAAGCGTCGCTTAAGCGACAGATAATCTCATAAGTGTCGCTTAAGCGACGACGCTTCTAATTGGTCAATCATTAAAATAAATAAACTTAATTGGTCAATTATCTAGGATGGAAGAAGAATGTGGTAAGTGTCGCTTAAGCGACAGATCCTTTAATTGGTAAGCTTGGAATCCACGAAATTCTTTACAATGTCCAAAGCGGGAACAGGTGGAGAAGAGATTAATGAAAGAGGAAAAGCATCACTTGAGGGAGAAGGATGCTCGATGCTCTTTCCTTTTCCAAGCAATATGGATCTCCTATCATTTCGAAGTTGTGCAATATGCGAGCGGTTGCCTTTCTGTCTGATGGAACAAGGCGGGGAGATCAACTGATGAAGTATTCAAGTTTTTGTAGTAAGCGAAAGACAAAGGTAGCAATATTCTTACCCTCATGCTCCTTTGTCCTGGTTGTTATCCGAAGGTCATTGGATAGCCTTAACACACTTTGTCCATTTCCCATGCAGCAAGAACCTCCATCAAATGCCAACAAGTCCATGAGCATCCTCAATCAAACATGCCCAGCTTGTCTGAAATTGATATAATGGGCATTGTTAGTCTCAAATAGGCAGACCTTCAAGGGCTTCAAAGACACACTGCTGTGGATGATCTCCAAATCAAGGTACAGACGTTTCAAGTCCCGATTCATTTGGATTCCTATGAAAAATAAAATTTTCGTTTTGCCCACAATTGCAAATGTATAGCTGTACACGGCAGGCCATCCGTACGTATTTATAATAGCACCCCCAATCCAGATCTGCCGAAGATCTCAACTGGGTTTATATTTCAATGCCTAAAAACGAAAACCCACCAGTGTGTACTGCAAAAACGGCTTGAAGAATTATCTAGCAATGGCTCGCTATGATGAGACCATTGAACTCGATGCTTTACATCTCCCAAGTTCTTCATTGGAAGAAGAATCAGGGATACAAAATAGCATTGGAGATAATGGAACAGAGAGTCATCTTCTATTTTCCAACAGACTCTCTAAGAGCTCAAATATGGAGCAGCGCTTCAACTCTCTGAGTGCATTGGAGATCTTGAGAGAAACCATCAGAATCCTTCGCTTCAATTCCACAGGATTCCTGGTAATTGCAGCGCTATTCATCTGCCTTGTATCTGCAATCCTTCTCTCAAATGCCTTTGTAGAGCAATCAGTGGTTGAAAAACTATTTTTTAGGTTTAGATTAGTGGCAGAGGCATCTGGGATGCCTAAGAGCCATCTTACTAAACTCGTGTGCCAAAAATTATCTGAGAGTGTTCTTTCATTGACTTTCTACTTCCCTTTCTTGGTTACCCTTTGGCTATTTGCAAAAGCTGCAATAGTGCATTCCGTGGCTGGATCGTATGCAGGCAAGAAACTTACAATTGCAAAGATTCTTACCATGATTCGCATTATCTGGAAACGTGTCATACTGACTTATTTCTGGGTATGTATCACCATTGTCGGATGCATTGCTGCTTTTCTCCTTCTGCTTGTGATTCTGGTGAATGTGGTGGTTTACACGGGGTTTTGTTCAAGCTGTGCTATCTATGCTGTGTTTGGCTTAGGCGTAATTTTTTCTGTGCTGTTTGCACACACTTTGATTATCTACAATTTGGCCAATGTGATCTCCATCTTCGAAGATTTCCAGGGCTTGGCAGCATTGTTTAGATCCATGTATTTAATCAAAGGGAGGATCCAAGTGGGTCTCATGATATTTCTGGGAACATCTATTTGGACTGCTTTTGTGGAGAGCCTCTATAAACATAGAGTGAAGGCTTTGAATTATGGTGATGTGTATTCCAGGATCTAGGAAGGTCCTCTGTTGGTCATCATGTATACTTTTGTGGTGCTTATTGATTCCATGATGAGCTCCATCTTCTATTTCACTTGCAAATGTTCAAGCTCGGAAAGTTTTGACAGCCATTCTCTGCTGGAACACAGTTCTAGTTTTTCTGGATCAATGGAGCAAACTAATGGGAATGATATCTCCCCATCAAAGATATTGTTGGGAAGCTAGTGGATCAATTACCCTGTAGAGAGGGCGAAAGTTGCTGCACATTATTTATTACCCTTCCGAACCTCATTGAAGCTACATCTCTGTCAGGCAGATATAAGGTATTGTTTCCTCTAGATTTTTATTTGGATGCAGTTTCCTTTTAAATTCTATATAGTTTCCCAATGCATATTGCATTTTAGACCATAATGTGTGAATGCTGTTATATGGTGAATACCATGGACTAAGTTATTCAACGTATTTACTAGGTGCCATAAAAGTAAATTATTTGAACTCTAGATTAGACCTTTGCCAAACTCTTTTGATATGGTAACTGTTCTCTTTAGAAATGGTCAAGTTTGAACCTTTATGCTATCATTTTTCCTCAATTACTGTATCTGTTAAATGTCCATGCCATTTCAATATGCATTATGATAATTGAAGAGGAAACAAAGGATTTAGCACAAGAAAAACTGAAGAAGAATTGTAGCAGAATGTTAAAATACTTGCTAGCATCCCTGCTGCAAAATTGTGCCACATTGTTGCCCTTTGTGGGGGTGTGGGTGTTAAAATTTTAGACAACAAAGATATGTTTTTGAGTTGAAAACTGTGCCACTCAGAGCCTACGTAATTTATGGCGAATTCCCTAGTAGTATAAAAAATTGCAAGGAAAAGGAAACATGGTCATAATATCTCTGTGAATATTTTTGTATTTTGTGTTATGACCTCGACATTTTGACATACTTATGTGAGTCTTCCTGCCATGGTATTAATTCCCTAAGAATGTGAAGGTCAAATTTTCAGGTCTTTCTGCTGAATATTAGTGATGATGTGGATGGAATTTTGTGATGACGTGCAATTTATAAACTACAGTCTCTTCATTTTATTTGTTCTGTTATCATCATGCATCTGAAATTGCATATAATTTGATTTTAACAATTTGCTTTTGATGTAATTTTATACTTGGAATCTTAGACCAGTCCATCTTCATTACACAGGTCATGTTTCCTTCTACACTTCTTGGAACAGGTCAAAATTGGACTTTGATGAAGACAATTAGTGTTACCGAATACTTAAATTATGAACCAGGTTAGTTCTACACTGATACTAACTGGATGTTACATATCTTTTTGATGTTATTTGTCCTTTACATTTTTTTCCATTTTGGTTATAGAAGAACAACTATTCCTTCCATTTCTAATATGAAGTTCCATGAAGCTATTAGCATCTAATTGTTAAATATATATAGAATTTTGCTGGAAAGTTGTGTGAAGAGGTAAACAGGCTTTTTGCAAATACAAATACAAGGCTCCAAGGATAACATGGAATTGAATCGTTGACCCACATAATTTGATATGGTTCTACAACCGTTTTCCAAAATTCTGCTTTGTACATCATCTAGTAGATCACTTATCATTTTACTTCATACTAAATCCTTGATTTATGGTTGCAGGTAAATTTTCTAAAATCAAAGGGATGGGTGTGTTTGGCAATGATGCCAGAAAAAAAAATATCCCCATGGAGGTCTGGCAGTATTATTTGCTGACAAATAGACCCGAGGTGACCTCTTTAAACATAAATTGTTTTCTAGGTTTTGATAAAGCATGAATCTGCAGACATCTATATGCTTGGATTGCTGTTTTTATGTGTGGTGAACAATACTATCCAGTTTAAATGCTAAACAGGTTTGTTATAATTAAACATTCTGATTAGTTATTATCGAATTCCAGGTGTCAGACACACTCTTCACATAGGCATCATTTAATTTTAATTACCATAGATCTTACCCTGTTATTGAGTGAGGTTTGTGACTTAAGCTTTTTTTCACAGGTGCTGGGGCAGCTCAATATGCCACGTGAAACATTGTCTCTTTGTGATGAAAAAGGTGATGTTGAACAGGCTGGGAAGCCTTGGAACATTGTACCTTCTGGTCAGAAGATTGGCAAGCAAGAACCTTTGTTTTCAGAAATGGTATTATTATAGAATTTGAGAATTATTCTATGTACCCTTGAAATCCAATCAAATGGATAAAATTTTGAACTAAGATGGTGGTCTGAATAGAATATTCATTTTTAAGTAGTGACTGAGTTTGTCTTTTGTTATAGAAATATGAAGAGGTCAACTACTACAGAGGAAAGTTTGCAGGTATTCAAGCTGACAGGATTGAGAGGGCTAAAGCTGAAGCAGTAGAAGTTGCAGAACAAATCAAAAGAACAACAATTGCAGGCGAAACTTTTATCTATGAGAAATTATTGTTATTATGGTTCTAAATTTTAGGAAGGGTATTTTGTAGCTGCTAAGTATTTTTGAAAGCTAGATGATTGGTGTTTTGACTTTTCTTCTATGGAGACCCTCGAAGGTTATCCTTCCTGTCATACATGGCATGATGAATTTTGTTCAGTGGTACCTCCATTTTGATGATTTGAATTAAATCAAGGATTAAGAATGGCCTTTGTTAGCTTAATGTGCTTAGGACCCTTCTTCCCTATGCATATTTGGGGTTTGGGCCCTTTCTTTCTTTCTTCCCTTCCTCTTGAAACGTCTTTAGAGCCTATCAACTAGGTTTTGGGACCTTTCTCATTCACCTTATTTAGAGCATTGAGTGACCACTGACCATCGATCGATTGCCCTCTTCAATCCCATTCAACTCCTCCACTTTGCCCTTCACGAAAGAAAACTCTGATAAACTTGCAACAACTCCCATTGCTAGATGGTTACACTCTTATGACTAGCTACATAAAGTGATGTCAGCATTATTCTATTCTATTATCGACTCAGATACAGGACCTTTTTG
>LPNX010018277.1:115655-225131 GCA_001517045.1 Pseudotsuga menziesii | reverse complement strand
AGAGAATACACTGTTATGGGCTGAGGGCAGAGATAATTGGATGCCACTAACCAAATATAACCAAATAGATGTCAATGAATTTGAAGGCTATGGTGGAGTAAAATCTAGTTCAGTTACTGTGCCATTTTATGCCACGAAAAAAGTTGCATCATGTTTCTTAGAAGTTTCTGTGATGATGGAATGCCCCTTTGAATATGGGAGAGTTTTATTAAATAGATTTCAGGCCAGTCCTAAAAGGGAACTTGTTTCACTATCTAATGTGGAAAAAATTGATCTAGTTGCATCTGTTGAAAAGAGATCAAACACGTAAGCTGGAATTTGTGCTAGTGCATTTTAATGTGCATTTTAAGCAAACCTCCCATCCTCTACCTTCAGAACTTGATTTACTAGGTGTTCTTCAAGTTCGATGGATAAGGCACGCCTCATAAGAAGTTCATGTAACAGGTAAAGCATGCTCTGTGAAAATGTTCAAGGAAGTGTTTTTCACAGGACATATCTGAAACACCATCCCCCTCCATTCTTTCATCAACTGAAAGCTGTGGCTGTAGCATTCGTAAAAGAGCACTAACATGTTCTTCATTAAGTTGGTGACATGCTTCTTTGTAAATAGAAGAATGCCAATCTGGAGAAAAAATGCACTCTTTAATAAAACTAAGCACTTCAACAGCTCCTTGTAAAGGAATATTACTGGAGTCAGAAACACTGTCATTTGCAGAGCAGGGCTGTTCATGTCCATCAGAGATGAGTACTACTTGCATGCTAGCCTCTGAAAACAGATCTCCAAAGAGAGCATCATCTTCATGCCCGCTTGCAGATTCTGCATCATTTACTCCCAGCCCATCCTTGCTAGCGGTTGGCCATGACTTTCCCGTGCTTTTAATCCGTGGTTTTAGTGGTATTTGTTTCAAAATTTTTTTTTATCCACATAGCACTATTTTTCTTCATCACAAAGTATAATATGAAGCCCTAGAAGTTTTTAAGGACATGGTTTCTATTGTATATGAATAATTTTTACAGCATCCGTATTTGAAGAAAATTGACCTGACTTATATTTGTGAGAGTTGATATTCATGTGTTGTGTCATTGCAGTTATGCTAAGTGTGATCAGTAGAAAACTTGGAACAACTTTCATCTCAATACATTGTTTTAAAGGTCTGTACATAAAATATGGACTAAACTCTTACCTTTCTCTACAGGTCACAATGGAGGAGGCAAGGGACCAGTGTAAACTTCCTTGGATGTGTGAAGCACTCGATAAGTTTGAGGGTTATATTCTTTGAAGTAGAGATGTATCAAATTCCTCATCTGAATTTACCTCGGATTCTTTGTCGCAGTTCTCAGATGAACATTCACAGCAGTGTATAGAAAATTCAGAGTGTGAGGAAATGGATTCTATATGTGTAGATGCTGTTAGTTATGATGAGCGTCCAATTAGTCCCATAGAGGATATTCCCCATCTAATTGAGGAAAGTGTGAGTTCATCCTCTGATGAATAAGTCCACTTGTATGTCTTCATAAACTGTTTTGTGCAAGTGTAAACTATAAAGCCTTTAGATTTTGAATGAAATTGCAAGTCTTAAATGTCTGTCTCATTCTTGCTTCCTAATTATGCCATGATATTACTTAACTTTAATAATGCTATGATATTGCTTTCCATATTAAGTGATTTAAGAATGATTCCAACCTACCTAGGCAACATTTGATAACTTTGGTTAGTAAAATATATGTATAAGAATTAGCAAAAAAAAAAATTAATTTAAAAAAAAAAAAATTTCAACAAGTGTCGCTTAAGCGACGGTTCTATATGTCGCTTAACCGACACTAAATTTGTCTATCCGTCTCTTAACCGACGGTTATCACTGTCTCTTAACCGACGGTTTTCAAAAAAAAATTATTTAAAAAAAAATTTCAACAAGCGTCGCTTAAGCGACGGTTCTATATGTCGCTTAACCGACGCTTAATCTGTATATCCGTTGCTTCACCGCCGGTTTTAGATGTCGCTTAACCGACACCTTACATTTAACCGGTGTTAACTAAGGTGTCTCTTAACCGACGGTTACTTAGGTGTCGGATAACCGACAACAAGTTTCCGACGCTTAAAAAAAATCAAAGTGTCGTACATGTGACAGGGAAGTGTCGAAAGTCCGACATGACGGCCATCGGATTTTTGGTCAAAATGTAGTAGTGGGCTTAGGGGGATATTTTGTTTTTGGAAACACATTCTACAAGCATCTTGTCAAATTCATGGAATCCTTCAATAAGCTAGCTTGTGATATTTCACGATCCCTTTCAAAGGTTCTTTCAATCTTTCAGTAAATAGTAAAACTAAACTAGCCATAAAAACATCAGAAACTATTACTGAGATCTTTTCAAATTCTAACATATATGCTTCATAAGTCCCAACTTGCTTTAGTTGTGTTAGTTCTTTAAAAGGGAGTTCATGGTCTTTCCTCTCAAACTCTCCATTAAGGAATTGGAGAAACCCTCATAGGATAAAATATGATATTGTCTCAAGGTTATAATACCATGGAACCACCAATCATTAGCTTCCCCTTCAAGATGTAAAATGGCCATTTTCAGTGCATCTTCTTCTACCATAGGATTTAATTGGAAATGCACACTTAGTTTTTGTAGCCAAGCACTAGCAGACATTTGGGAAGAACCATAAAAGGAAGGAATAGTTACTTTTCCCATGGTAAAATTTAATTCCTTATTAAGAGGGAGTGCCCTATTCCCACTTCCTCCTTGCTTAAACTAAAGAGAGGCCTTAATCAACTAATCAAAAGGTAGGACTTTCCTACATTCATCACTTAGTTATTGCCAATCATTTTATGCTTCCTTCACATAATAAGTAGTGTAAGGGCCTTATTTGAACTATAAAAACTTAGGAATCACAGGTCTGGTATGATTCTCGAATTCATGGGGTCGGTTATGAGGTCTAGTCTTTGAAAAAATAGCTTCCCCATAGGTCTTCTTCTCATCATGAGGTGTAATATTACTACTTTTGGGTGTTGACTTTCCCCCAAGTTGGCTAGCCAAAAATTAGAACCCTTGCATAAAAAGTATGTTCATATTTTCAAGAGAGGTATTCAAGAATTTTTAAGGTCCTCATTATTATCCCCCTTATTCTATATATCTCCAAATCCGAGTTTTTCTCTAATCTTCTTGTACTTAGAATTAACTTCTTCACTTTCTTCTCTTCCACTGTTAATGTATTCAGTATCAGTTTCTAATGGGGGAATAATATAATCATTAAACATGAATATGAGACTAAAAAAGTTTCTAAGATCATGCTCTGATACCACTATAGTGACCTAATATAAAATTTCCCAACAAAGGCACAATTTGGGGCAAATTTGGCTTGACTAGTCTTGACTCTAGGGGATCCAAATGGCACAAAAGGGTATCAAATTTGGTAGGTAATGATATAGTGAGTATTAATACCAATAAAAATAATATATTATCACGTTATAACTTTTTTTATACCTCTACAACTTCACTTGGGGTCATTGGAAAAAAGGGTAAAATTACTAGTAATTTGTGGTGGAATTCCCCCTAGGGTGTGAGCAAAAAGAGCTTCCCAACTCATATGAGACCTTACAAAATTTATAAAAGGAGTAATGGGACTGATATTATACCTAATTGAATGTAATTATATATTTTTTAATTTCTGAAAACTAGTTATAGAGCTCCACACTCGAATGCTAATTTTTCAGTGATATTGCTTAAGGAAATGACAACGATAGCTTAACTTCAACTCATAAAATGTACATGAAATAGTTCAGAAAAGAGAATGATGAATGTATAACATATACATCATATAAATATCCTACTCAAAATCATTTAACATCATAGAAACTCCTCAATACAAATCAGATATACAACTCCCTTGAAATGGAAACCAATACACAGAAACTAGTCAAACCATAGCTTGGAAATGTGGACATTTTTGTATATGTTTCTGCTAATTCGAATTACAGAGAGTATGGGGGAGATATTACAGATCCAAGAATAATTAACCCATGCTTTGGAATCAAGTGATCTCAATAAATCACAAGCATCATTCACACTAGTGCGTCATCATATGAAAACATGGGAATAATGAGATGGGGGATGAAAGAATGGGGAAAGAGATGAATCACGAACTGTATAAGCCTCCAATATGAAATAAAAATTCTCCATTCAGCTCCAAAACATAGTTCAGGATGGCCTCTCCAACATACAATTTTAATGAGAATCCAACTCCCTCGAAATTGGCTCACTAGCAGGGAGAGTGAGGAATCACCGTGCAATGGACAAGCTAGTGGTTTCCAAAATACCAAAGGAAAATTATCAAATGATTAAAATCCATTATCCTTCATCATGAAATATTTTTATAATTCTTATAAGGTCCTATAATTTATAATTCCCCTCCATAGGATTCTTCCAACATCCTAGATGTTCAGTAACCCCTATGACACTTGTCCTCCTCCTCATCCCTCAATCCTCTTCCAAATTCGAATGGTTGTCACCAACCTCCAAATATGCCCTCTTGGTGAAATTTTTTATCCCTGACATGTCAGATTGTCATAGTTATACAACCAGGTCTGCAATCAGGTGTGATTTTGTCATAGAATCTTCCATCATTGTTGTCAGAAAGTGTAGGGAATCTCTCTCTCCAAGTGGCACATATTTTCTTCCTAATATCTTCCTCTTCCATGGGGAATTATTCCTCTTCACCCATTTGAATCCTTTGGCTCATGACATGTTACTTGACACCTCTTCATCCTCCAATATATTTCCATTCCTCATAAATTTGAATTTGGGGGTAGGCCATGAGAAGTGTAAGGAGGAATCTAGCCACCTAAGGTCTCCATGAACCTCCAAGTGTATCCATGAAGAAATGCCACTTTATTTTCTCCATATTTATTATTTATATGAACCAATTTAATGTGTATATGGTGAAATAAGGTTCTATTGGGTCTCATAGCTCCCTTATTTCAAAATTTAATGCCTCCACCCCAACCTAGGGAACTAGTAGGTTGGTGATACATTGTTAACTAGTAGTCTTATTGGGATGGGGACATGACACAATCATTGACAAGAAAAGAAGAATTAGACTTGTTCTGAATAACAAGTGATGAAAATTCAACTAGAAGTTTCACTCCAAAAAAATAAAGAGGAACTTGAAGCTCCCAGGGTCAGTGACACTGTGACTGAAGAAAGAGATTCATACGAATATGAGAATCATGACATGAACGAACCACATAAAGCGGTAGATCCACATCGAGAGATGAAGACCAAATTGGGCATGATAGATCATCCAAGTTAAAGAAAAGTATGTTGAGACTTCCAAATAAAGTAAGATTCCTTTGTCACACTCTAGTTATGTGACACTATTGTTTGACATAATTGATATAGATCCTTCCAGCTATGAAGAAGTAGCTGAAAATAAATGCAAGGAGACTATGATCAAAGAGTACTAGTTGATCATGAAGAATGATGTCCAAGATGTAGCTCTAAGACCTTAAGGGAAGTTCGTAGTATTCTTTATGTGGATCTACAAGATCAAGCATGCAATAGACGACATCATCAAGAAGTACAAATCAAGGTTTGTGGTTTCTCTCATAAAGAGGGAGAAAACTATGGAAAGATGTACTCCATTGACCAGACACACTTCTCCAGTGAAGTAAAAGTGCATATCAAGAATAGAACCACATTTTCATAGAAGGATTTGTACGAGATTAGAAGGAACCCATGGGATAACACATACAGTTACATGATCATGTAGATTGATGGAGATATCAACCTTTTCTACAAGGTTAAATATAGAAGCTTACAGAGGATGATAAACTCATATATGGGTGCAAGATGAAATTTCAACAAAGTTCAAGATAAGGGATCTTGGTATCCAGTGACCTTGAGAGATGACATGGATGGATACATAGAAGATCAGTAGCAAAGGAAGATACCTATCACTAGAGTACGAAATGTTCTGATACATACAATACAAAATGCAGACTGAGGATGGTGCTCTTCTTTAGAGGGAGTGACTACAAAATATCTCATAGTTAGAAAATACAAGACATGGTATGACATGATGGAAAAATTCATGATGAGCTTAGACTTTACCAAGAGTAAAGTAGACACCAAATTTTACTCCAAGGTTGAATGCAGAACACCAGTGATATTCTTGCTAAATATCGATGATATGTTTCTGACAGGTGAGGATGAGATCAGTGCAGATGCTGAGAGGAGGCTTGCCATTGAGTTCGATATGAAAGACCTAGGGATGATGCATTACTTATTAGGCATGGAGGTGTGGCAGAGTATGGATGGGATCTTCCTTGGTCAAGGAAAGTATCTCGTAGAGATTCTGAAGAGATTTGGAATGCTGGACTACAAAGAAATGGCCACACGTATGGAATCAAACTTGAATATACTATGTGATGCTTCATCATATTTAGTCGATGCCACGATGTAGCGTTAGATGATTGGTTCATTGATGTACCTGGTGAAAACAAGACCAAACATATGCTTTGATGTGAACACCCTAAGCCAATTCCTGACATATCTTAGGCATGTTCACCTAATTATGGAAAAGCATGTACTGAGGTACCTAAAGGGTACAATGGACTATGGGATCAAGTACAAAGTAAATCAAAGGGGTAACCTACACGGTTATGTTGATTTGTATTGGAAAGGAAACGCCACTAATAGGAAGAGCACTTTGGGATGTTGCTTTAGTTTGGGATATGGCATGATATATTGGTTTAGTAGGAAGCGGTCATGCATGGCACTGAGTACAATCGAGGAAGAGTATGTTGTAGCCAGTTCATCTAGTTGTGAGGCTGTATGGCTTTGAAATATACTATATGTTTTGTTTGATATCAAGTTATATATGACTTGCATATTTTGCGACAACCAGAGCTGTGTGAAGTTGTTGAAGAACCCAGTGTTCCATGACAATTCAAAGCACATTGATATCAAGTATCAATATATATAGGATATGGTGTAGAGAGGAGTAGTGAAGCTCTAGTATGTGACGATGAATGAGTATATAGTGGATGTATTGATCAAGCCATTATCCCGATTGAAGTTAGATTACTTTAGAGAGAGATTTCGTGCCATCCAGATCGAGGTCCCTAAAAAGAGGGAGTGACGAGCTCTCGCATGGTGGTAGATGTAGGTAGTCCTTGAGATGTAATGTTTCCTACTGTGATCCCATGATAGAGATGATGAGATACCAGAATATGTAGATGCACTATAATGAGATTCACATGGTAGGAGATGTAGGTTGTCCTTGGACATAATCAGTCCTGGCATGCTCCTGTGCTAGAGATGGTTCTTGCATGGTTGTAGAAACAGGTTGTCCCTAGACGTAATAAGTCTTTGCTTACTCCCATGCCAAAGGTGGATCTCGCATGGTAGGTGATTTAGGTTGTCCTTGGATGTAATCAGTCCTGACATGCTCCCATGTTGGAGATGGATCTCACATGGTATGAGACACTGGTTATCCCTAGACGTAATAAGTCCTACTGTGTTCCCATGCTGGAGATGGATTTCATAGGGTGGTAGATGCAGGTTGTCCCCGAATGTAATCAGTCTTGGCATTCTCCATTGACCAATATGATGAGATTTCCACCGGTCACAAGACACTTGGTGTGCACCTAGGTGATTCTCGCATAGTGGTAGACGCAGGTTGTCCTTGAGATGTAATGAGTCCTAATGTGCTCCTATGTTGGTAGAACACAGGATGACAGTGGAGAGATGTAATGCACTTGGTGTGCTCCTAGGTGATTCTCGCATAGTGGTAGATGCAGGTTTTCCTTGAGACGTAATGAGTCCTGGTGTGATCCTATGTTGGTAGAATACGGATGGTCTATTGGACATGTGGTGTGCATATGGGTTGCTCTTCGTGTGCGATGATGAGATGATCATGATATGATGTGAAAACGGTAGGAGGCGCAGGTGATTATAGCGAAAATGTAATCTATGGTATTAGG
Source organism: Pseudotsuga menziesii (assembly GCA_001517045.1). Lineage (NCBI taxonomy): Eukaryota > Viridiplantae > Streptophyta > Pinopsida > Pinales > Pinaceae > Pseudotsuga > Pseudotsuga menziesii. Next base: position 217,146 of record LPNX010018277.1, on the reverse strand, counting down.
TTGTACCTACACGATGGCTTGCTCGTCGATATGATGAAGAACTAGATCAGGGTTAGGCCTACATCAAGCATGAAACAAGGATGGCTCTATAGAAACTTCATATGATGTATATATCTAACAGATGTCACTAATCAATGGTCGAAAAAATGAGGACTAGAACAACAGCGATGACGATGATCCAACAATGATGACTTGACCATAAGAGTTGATGTCTGTGGTGAGAGAATACCTTCCCAATTAAGAGGGAGTTTTGTTGTAATTGTAACTTCAGAAGATATTTTGTTGTACCCCTTTTAGAGATATTTCTCCTCCATTCAGTATGTCATTATTATGATTGGTCATTGAGGTAAACCCTTTGTTGTAAGTCAGGGGAATAGTCCCCAAGATAAATAAAGGAAAATTTATTTTTTAGTCTTCCTAGGTAGGCCATCCAAAAGAGATAAACTGGTCGACCTAGTTAGTTAAGTGAGTCACACAACTAAAGAATATAAATAGGGAGGTGCCCTCCCTATTTGGACACACGCTCAGTCACTCTCTCAAGTGCACATTAGGAGAGAGAGAGGTCAAGTTCGCTAGAGGATAAAGAGAGAGAGAGAGATCCAGAAGACTTCTTATTCTTGGGTTTTTCTATCTTGTGATATTTTTTTAGTGAAAAAACTATTCTGAGGAAGTTTGTGTGGTTTTCTCCTTTATGGTTCCCCCGAGGAAAATATTTGTATCTTATGAATCTAGTGTATCTTTCTTTGCTTGTTATTATTTCAAATAAATATCCCGATAAATTTGAATTAAAGTAGAAAAAATAACATTTACAACTTCACACAAATAATACAATGAAAGTCCCCCATAGGAAAATGGACAACAAATAATATAATGAAGAAGAATGAGTGTTCAACATGAAGTCAAGCAACACTACAAGGGACTCTCATTTCTAAAATACATTAGCATGGGTACCATAAGAAATAAAGGATCTATGCTAGGATACCCATGTAAAGGAAGGCTCTATTGCAGGAGAAATAACATATATAAGTGGCAGAAGGTTAATGTCATAACTCCACAAGAAGATCCTAGGGTGTTTTGAAACTAAGGTGGATAATGCATAATGAAGAGGCAGCAAAAACCTATGTTATATGCCAATTTACAAAAAAACAATACTTGTAAAATGACATTGAGGTAAAAAAAATCATCTCCCCATACAAAAATCCAACATAATATTCCAAGTAACCCTAAAACAAATTCACCATTAGTCCCTGAAAACAAAAAATATCCAACTATAGGAAAGTGGGTAAAAAATGAAATATAAATTAGGGAAAATTTCATTTTTACCATGTCATTTGGAAATTTTGAGTTTTTGGTGTGCATATAACCTTGATATTCAAGCAACAATTCCAAAGGTTGTGAGCAATCATTTTATTTCTAGTTTTTCATATTTAAGGAATCCTTGCTTTAGAAAATTGGCATATGCATGTTGCTTTGGTGTGGGGCGCTTATGGAAAATTTCATACATGCCTAAGTGCACTACAAGACGCATATATACGTACATGTTTGCACTACATCCTCTTTATGAGTATGAAAAGGGGGAAAACTTGAATTTTAAACCAAAATTTACCTTGTTTTCTACAGGATGGTGATAGAATGGAGGGAAAGACAACAACAGGAAATTAATAACCATGCCCATCAATGGAGAGAGAAAAGAGAGAGAAGGAAGAAATACCCTATAAGGGAATGAAGCCCAATGCAAGTTGCAGCACGAATTTTGAGGCAGTCTAAAAGTGACCGTACAGTAGAAGTCTACAACATCTGTACAACACACATCTAGGCACAAATCCTGAGATAGTGAGCAACATTGATTGCAGACTAATAAATCGTACTGCAACATTTATTGCAGGCACATGTGGCACAATTATCGAGGTAGAAAGGTACAACATAATTGCACAACATGTGTGGGGTTTGTACAACAGGTCGTACAACTACTAAATTGCACAGAAATCGAGGTATTTTTAGTGTTGGTTTATTTTGGGTATATTTTCCAATGAGGGTTGAAGGAATAATTTCAAGTGTAGTTGAAAATATTTATGAGCATTCTTCTTTAATGAAAATTTTCTCTTTCTAGGGTTTTCCCCAAGAGTTGGGGTTTTGCTCGGTCTTTGACCAAAATACTTGTGTTTTCATGTGTGAATGTTTACTTCAATATCGAGAAGATCTTGAATATGGTGGTTTGTATTTCAAGTCTAATGAGTTAAATTTTTAATCATAAACTCTAGTCATTCAAGTGTTTGACGGAATGTGTGAATGAAATATTCATGTTAATGTCATTGAATTTATTCATGGTGTCAGAGCGAGGTATGAAGTAGAATTCAAAGTTATGAATCACAATCAAAAGTTGTGTTGTATTTCAAGTTAAAATATTTGTTGTGAGTTATTTTTCCAGATGATGAGCATTAATTATGAAGATAGGATGGCATATCCAACTATCTTCCTTGGAAAGTTAGAATAATTGTTGTGCTTAAAGAATGGAAGATACATAATTTCGCTAACACCAATATGACTAAGCCTACAGAGAAGGATGAACTAGAAGAGTCTAAATCCCTAGAATTTAGAGCCCGGAGAGTGATTTTAGATGGGGTAAAGGATCATCTAATTCCACATCTGGAAGAGAAGAAGACTGTTAATGACATGTGGGATACCCTGAAACAGTTTTTCGAATCTAAGAACGAGAATCGCAAAATGGCACTAAAGGACAAGTTGTGTAGTGTCAAGATCAAAAAAGATGAAAGTGTGACCTCTTACCTAAATTGAGTGGTGCAAGTCAAAGATGAGTTAGCAGCTATAGGAGAAATTGTCTCGGATTCAGAACTGGTGAGGATATCCCTGAAGGGTTTCACCAAGAAATGGGAAGTTTTTGTTAAGTGTGTTGTCGATAGGGAGATGCTTCTAGACTAGTCCAGACTTTGGGATGATTTTACTCAATAATATATTCGAGAGGGATCTTTGGGTTGTCAAGTCAATGAAGAGGTAGAGAATAATGTAGTGCTTGCAAAAAAAGTTAACAAGAAAATGAAAGACATCAGTTAGATTAGATGCTACCATTGTGGGAAGATGGGACATTACACCTCGAAGTATCCTAAAATGAAGAATGTGACAGAGAAGACTGAAAGAGATATGGCAGCGACTACAATAGTAGAAGGCTATGCAGCGAAGTTTGAGAAAGAGTTTTCTCTTGTCTCAATTGATTCCAGTGTAGGGATTTCAATTTTTGAGAATGTCTGGGTTGTTGACAGTGGTGCAACCAGACACATGACTAGGATCTATGATTTATTTCAGAATATCACAATGTTGGGGCCATGACATTTCATCTAGACAGATATTAATAGTCCTCAGATAGCAATACGAGGGTTGGAACATACAGGTTCCAGTTAGACCTTGGTGAGTTCCTGGAAATACATGGAGTCTTGTTTGTACCTGGGATGAGAGTTAGAAAACTCTTAGTATCATCCTTTGAGGATGAAGGTTATGGAATGATGGTGAGGTCTGGGCATTTAATCCTGTATCGAAGAGATGAGCCAGTTGGGACCAATATTCTATTAGGAGTCTGCAGGGATAGACTCTATGTTTTGAGAGGGAATAAAGTACGACCAGGAGCAGAAGAAGGAGGATGGTTGTCAGAGTCAGAGAATGAGGATGGTGTTGCATCTAATAGATATGGTTCTGATGAGGAGAGTGACTCTCTCCAAATTACTAGCAGGAGACTCAGCCAGTCTAGTGATGGTGCATAGGAGCAGGTATATGAGGCTTAGGTCGAATATCAGGCTTTAGAGTTCCAGTATAGAGTACAACATCTATATTCGATATTGATTCCAGATCAAAAGGGAGTTGTTTCGGTAGTTAGAGATGGAGATATTGTTGTTGACCTTCCTCGTTAAGAGGGAATGTTGGAAAGTTAACCCTGAAGGTCTTCTTTATAGTTTTGGTGTGGTGTGATAAAGAGGAATTAGAATTTATCCTTTGTATATTTATGTATAAAAGCAAGTTATATATAAATAAAATGATGTTTTGTACTTTATAGTATGATTACCACTTAAGTTATTTAATAAATAAAGTGAGTTAATTATTAAGTGTGGGCGCATTAAGTGTAATCCTTGATTTTTTAAATGCATCTCAACCATAGATTAGGTGGTTAGATAATTTAGTTACAAAATTTAATGTATAAAACAAAGAAGAAATGACAAGTTAGACACACCATCAACGAAGAGAGAGAGAGAGAGAGAGAGAGAAAATAAATATCCTAAAAGTGAATAAATCCCAATGCAAGTAGCAACATGAATTTTGAGGCAGTCTGAAAGTGAGAGTATAACAACAATCTACAACATCTGTACAACACACATGTGGGCACAAATACGGAGGTAGTGAGGAGAATTGATTGCAGACTAACATGACGTACTGTTTCATTTATTGTAGGCACATGAGGCACGATTTCCAAGGCATAAAGGTACAACAAAATCGTACAGGTCGTACAACACATGTGGGGTCTGTATAGTAGGACGTATAGTTCTTAAATTGCACAGAGATCGAGGTATTTGTGTTGCTGGTTTATTTTGGGTATTTTTGCTAGTGAGTGTTGAAGGAATAATTTCAAGTGTAGTTGGAAATATTTCTGAGCATTCTTCTTTATTGAAAATTTTATGTTTCAAGGGTTTTCCCCAAGATTTGGGGTTTTTCCTGGTCTTTGACCAAAATACCTATGTTTCACGTGTGAATGTTTACTTCAGTATTGAGATGATATTGAATATGGTGGTTTGTATTTCAAGTTTAATGAGTTAAATGTTTAATCATAAACCCTAGTCATTCAAGTGTTTGACAAAACGTGTGAATGAAATATTCATGTTAATGTCATTGAATTTATTCATTGCATAGAGATCGAGGTGTTTGTGTTGCTGGTTTATTTTGGGTATTTTTTCCAGTGAGGGTTGAAGGAATAAATTCAAGTGTAGTTGGAAATATTTCTGAGCATTCTTCTTTAATGAAAATTTTCTCTTTCTAGGGTTTTCCCCAAGAGTTGGCGTTTTTCCTGGTCTTTGAACAAAATACCTATGTTTCACGTGTGAATGTTTACTTCAGTATTGAGAAGATATTGAATATGGTGGTTTGTATTTCAAGTTTAATGAGTTAAATGTTTAATCATAAACCCTAGTCATTCAAGTGTTTGACATAATGTGTGAATGAAATATTCATGTTAATGTCATTGAATATATATATATACAACTTTTTGCATCAATAGATTTACTTATATAAATGTATATACATTTTTGTTTGCAATATATACAGATCTTGAATGTCTGTGATTTACAGATGAGACAAATGTCAATCTAGAATTTGGTTAGGAAATGCATTTGTAACAGTGTTTTGATTTCTTGAAACATGTGAATAAGTTATTGTAATAAATTGTCACTCAAAACACATTATACAACTTGACGAGAACTTTATACTCAAAATGAGAACTCTTCTCATAAAAACTCTTATTTTTGCATTAAAACATAAAAAACAACCCGCAAATCAAAAAGTGGTGCTACCGATAGCACCAATTTTTGATCTGGAGTAAAAATAGCCACTAAATTCAATGTATAAAAAGACAAGAACTCTCAAGAGCTCTTGTCAAGTTGTATAATATGTTCAAATAATATTAATATCCTCCATTAACTATATAATAGTAGAGGTGATTAAGTGACTTATTTAATTTATGATAAAAGATATAAAAATGCACAATTATAATTAAAAATAAAAATATATTTAAAAAAGAAAACAAAAATTACCCCAAAATTCATTTTTTTAAACAAAAAAATTATGTTCGAGTACACAGGGTACTCCCAAAAGACGAAACAACTAGAGAAACCACTTCACACACATAGGTCATAGATCAATACATCGATGTTTGTCACGTGGTTAAAACCCTCGAGAGGGAAACAACCCACGTTCCCAGCCAAATAGCTACTTGGAGAAATTTATTATGCAAAAGAAGGAAGTTACAAATGAGCTTCTCATAATCGATCAACTAGCCAATGACCCTCCATGCTCTTTAAATAGAGATCATGGACCAATCAGGTGTTAAGCCACGGATCAATGGTAGGTATGATCTAAGAGAAGTTGAACCATCGGATCACTTTATGTCTAAAACATATCGTGACCGTCGGATTATAATATTTACAAATGCATACTAAAGAAACACACTTTAGGCTAACAGATATATTACACAAGTTGATCTTAATTAACTCCTAAGTGTCTAAATATCCTAACATCCCCCCTTAAGAACAACTTGGGATAGAATTGAAGGATTTACAAAAGTGACACTATTAGGAGAAGGAAGGAGGCATTAAATCCTATCCCCCCTTAATGACACATTCATGAACTCCTAACATAGATCGAATTTTAGAAAAATTCACTTCTGTAAGAGACTTGGTGAATATGTCTGCAACTTGATCATCTGTAGGGCAATAGAGCATTTCAATAACACGATCATAAACAAGATTTCTGATGAATTACATGTGTAGCTCAATGTGTTTGTTGTGTTGATGTAGAAATGGACCTTTGGAAAGCTTGATGGCACTTTGATTGTCGCACCAAAGTGGAGTAGGCTGCTGCTGCTCGAATCTAAACTCTGAAAGGATCTGTCGAAGCCATAAATATTCCTGACTGGGATTAACTGCGGCTCGATATTCTGCTTCTACTGAAGAAAGAGCAAGAGCTTGTTGTTTCTTACAAGCCCAAGTGACAGGTCCAGATCCCAGACTGAAAACATAACTGCAGTAGAATTTTGACCATCAGGATCGCTGACCCAATCTGAATCAGTGAAACCAACCAACAAAGGTTTACCCCCTATACTGTAATGAATTCCAAACTGAATTGTACCTCGAATATATCGAAGTATTCTTTTTGCTGCTTTCTAGTGACTTTCATGAGGTGTTTGCATATAACGGGAAACACGACCAATGACAAAGGAAAGGTCAGGATGGGAATGAGTTAAGTATAAGAGACTACCAACAAGTTGACGATACAAGGTGGCATCTACTTTAGGTGAAGTACAAGTGGCAGAAAGTTTGACTCCGGACTGAAAGGGAGAAGGGGCTAGTTTACAATCTTCCATGTGAAAGCGACGAAGAAGGTCACAAGCATACTTATACTGGGAAATAAATATTCCTTCTTTGGTTTGCAAGACTCAGAGACTAAGAAAATAATGCAAATTTCCTAAGTTTGACATTTCAAAATTTTGCTTAAGACTGGATTTCACATTCGTCAAAAGTTTAGGGTCACTACTAGTAAGGATAAGATAATCAACATAAATAACAAGTATGATGAGATGGTTTCCTAATTTCTTGGTATAGACATCGTGGTCAAAATGGCATCTAGAAAAACCACTGTCAAGGAGAAAGCTATCCATTTTGGCATACCAAGCTCTAGGAGCTTGCTTAAGGCCATATAAGGATTTCTTAAGGTGATGGACAAGGCTAGAGTTATTCTGAACATATCCAAGAGATTGTTCCATGTAAATTTCCTCCTGTAAATCACCATGTAAGAAGGCAGAATTGACATCCATTTGATGGAATTCCCAGTTATGTAAGGCTGCAAGGGAAAGAACAAGGCGGATGGAGTTCATTTTTGCAACGGGAGCAAAGGTTTCATTGTAGTCAATCCCTTCAACTTGGGAAAAACCTTAGGAAACTAACCTTGCCTTAAGTCTTTCAACACTTCCATCTGATGGATACTTAGTTCTGTAGACCCATTTACATCTGACAAGTTTTCTTCCTTTTGGAAGAGGAACAAGATCACAAGTATCGTTCGCCATTAAGCAATGATATTCTTCATCCATAGTTGCATCGCAATCTGTATTTCCTGAAGCTTCTGCAAAAGTTTATGGATCATGATTCTCAAAAACTTGAGCCAAAAGAGAAGAGGCTCACCAAAACTGAGAACGTGTTTGACGTTGATCTCTAGGATCACTGGAAAGATCACCAACTGCTTCACATGTTGAACGAACCCATAGAGGAAGCATTGGTGCTAGTGGAACTGGAGGAACATGAGCAGGCGGAGGTGGATTTTCATCCTCACTGTCATCATTAGAAACTGGAGTTGGAAACCTGTCAAGGAAGTCGGAAGTAGAAGAAGGAACAATCGTCGAATCAGGCTCGCAGTCCAAAGATGGTGCACCCGCCAAGTTAGGCTCGCAGGCCAAGAGATTTTCATCAAATTTAAGATCTCTTCTAATGATTATATTATGAGAATGTGGCTAAAGAAGTATATAAACTTTTACATCTTCAGAATATCCAACAAATATGCACTTTTCCTTTTAGGTTGCAATGCTTTCCGTTTTTCATCCGGAATGTGAGCCCATGCTTCACTACCAAACACACGGAAGTGACTTACATCTGGTTTAATTTTACTCCATGCTTCTTTCGATGTTATACCTTGTAAAACTTTAGTGGGTGTGCGATTAACTATGTAATTTGCACAATTTATGGCCTCAACCCAATATTGAAGACTTAGTCCCTTAGATTGGATCATATAAATAGCCATTTCTTTTAAAGTGTGGTTCTTCCGTTCAGCTACACCGTTTTGTTGTGGTGTATATGGAACAGTATGTTGTTGTCAGATTCCTTGTTTAGTGCATAAAGTAGTGAAATTTTTGTTAACATATTCTCTTCCATTGTCATATCTTAACTTAATAATTTGATGACCATATTGTTTTTCAACAAGGGCCTTGTAGGCCAAGAAAATGTTAAATACTTTGCTCTTAAGTTTTAGGAAGTAAACCCAAGTGCATCTGGAGTAGTCATAAATGAAAGTTAAGAAATATTTGAAACCAGAAAAGGAAGCATATGGAAGAGGACCACACAAGTCATTATGCACAAGCTCCAAGGGAACCGAGGCCTACCAAGAGGCGCATTTGTCAAAATTGTCCTGATGATGTTTTCCGAGTACACAACCGGAACAAACACAATCCTTACAAGATACCATCGGAAGACCAGTCACCATATTGTCTTTACATAGTTGTTGCAATGAGCGATATTTTAAGTGACCAAATCGTTCATGCCAAAGTTTGCTCAAGTTATCACTATGAGCAACAAAAATTGTAGGAAAAGGTTATGACCCAAAGTTGTTAAATTTGTACAACCTGGTAATATCATCAACAATTCCAGTAGAAAGGACATTTTGAAGATCTTTAAAATCCTTGATTACAACTTGGTGAGGTGTAAATGTCACAGTTTTACCTTCACCCGAATGAGTAATTTGATAGGTTGATAAAAAATTGCAGGAAATTATTGGAATACATAGTACATCGCTAAAATGACCATTTTCTACTGGAACTGTTCCAGATCCTACAACACTTAGAGATCTATCATCACCAACAAATATTTGTTTGGTGTTACATTCATGCATAGTAGAAAATATGGCTTGATCCTTAGCCATATGATAAGATGCTTCAGAATCAATGAGCCATTCATTTGAAGTAGAAGAAGAAGATGCAGTATATGAGTAACCAGAAGCACAAAGTGCATGTCCATGAGAGGTAGATTCTGAAGACGAATCTAGGTTGTTGTGGTGCTTCTTCATTGTTGCTTCCAAGGCTGCCATCTTCTTGAAACACTTAGATTCATCATGATTATATTTCCCACAAAAATTGCAATGACACTCAGTCTTCTTTCCTTTTGGCTTCAATCCTTTGTCATTTTTTAAAGAAGGGGATTACTGAGAGGGTTTGGGACCCTTGTTTGGATTATTATTGCGAAAATTTTGTTTCTTGGGAGGCTTGGACTTTTCTTCTTGTTAGGACAATAAGGATTTCCCAGATGTATCTGCATTGTTAATTATTCCAAGATGAATGAGCTTATCTTTCTCTCTAATTAAGGAATGACAAAAGGATTCAAGACTAGGCTCTTGATAGCTAGTTGCATTCAAGGATTCTTTCATGGAGTAAAATGTAGATACAAAAACAGAATATGCAGGTCCAAGTTTGGAAAGAATATGATAAATGCATTGTTTGTCTTCTTTCTTAATCTTGCATTCTTCACATAAGAGTCTAAGAGTTTTATACTTAAATAAATAATTTTGAATGCATGAAAAATCACTTGGATTTAAAGAAATCAACTCATTCTCAAGTTGATGACCTCGAATTTCATTGTGTTTACCAAACACAGATTCCAACTTTTCCCAAGCTTTATCAAGTTCATCAATTCCAGATATGTGGAATTGCAAATTAGTAGATATTGGCATTCCAATCAATCCACAAGCTTCATCACATCTATTTTCCCATTTTATTTTCTTATCATCATCAGTGGGTTATGTTTCTTTCCATGAGGTAATTCTGAAAAGTCCCCTACTTCTTAGAACATCCTCCATACGAGATTTCCATAAGAAATAGTTAGAACTGGTAAGTATAATATCACAAGGGGACCATATTGTAAAATAATGGTTGAAAGAATAGAAACTAAATGTCTGGATGCAAAGAGATAGAAAAATTAGGCTATTTAAAAAAAAAAAATGACACTGAAAACTGATTCCGAATGATGAAGTTATGCTTGATAATAAAAAAATGTTGAATATGTCCCCGATAGTGACATGGTAGATAATAATTTGACCAACTAAAAAAAAGAACCCCCTTCTTCCCAAGATGAACCTTTGACAATCAATTACAAGAAAGTTGTTTTTAAGTGAATCACTTTTGTAAAATAAGTGATGTTCATTTTTACAATAATGTTACTTTAAATAGTGTGGCAATAAATTAAAAGACTTAAGGGACTCACTTTTTATTTTATTTCATTTAAGTCAGATGCACTTTTTACAATACAGTATCTTGAAAATAGAAATTGCATGCACTAAAAAGTCACTTAATAAGACTTGAACTCAAGACTTATTAAGGAATAAAGCAACTTGAACCAAGTGAGCTAAGCTTAAAAGGTACGAAAAAGAATGGAAAGAGGAAGGGGGATTTTTTTTTTTACTCTTCTCTCTCGTTCTCTATGCTTGCCTTTTTTTCCTGCAAATCACAAATAAAACGAAAAACAAAAACACAAAAAAAATAGTCCACACTATGGGGCTAGATCTTGGTAAGCTTTCCTAGGAAGTCTGTGTTTTCAAGTTTTCTCGTTGTTTCTGATTCACCACGATCACACAAGGTGCACGGCAAAGAGCATACGTAGTTGAGAAGAAAAAGAAAAAAATTTCCCTTCCTGTTTCTAATTCACCGCGATCGCGCAAGGTGCACGAAAAAGAGCATACACAGCCAGAGAAGGAAACAATCTGAGACTAAAACAGTAAATATCTAATAATAAAACTGATAAAATATAAGAGATTTAAAAATAAATAAAACGAATCCGTCACTGTAACATTACACCTTCAGATTTGCTGAAATGAGTGTTTCTGGATCAAATGAAAATAGTTTTCGATGAAACAAAAACTATTTCCCAATGGAAACGGTGCTCCAAACACAAAGGAACAACTCCCATAGGACAAAAATGCATAGAAACTCCATAACCAGAAACCATTTCAAAGTTTCAGCAACACTGGTTCCAGATCTTGATCAAAACCAGAAGCGGCTCTTCATAAACGCTCTGATACCATGTTCAGGTACACAGGGTACTCCCAAAAGACCGAACACCTAGAGAAGCCACTTCACAAAAATAGATCACAGATCAATACACCGATGTTTGTCACGTGGTTAAAACCCTCAAGACGGAAACAATCCACTGCCCCAACCAAATAGCTACTTGGATCAATTTATTATGGAAAAGAAGAAAGTTACAAATGAGTTTTTCATAATCGATCAACTAGCCAAGGACCCTCCATGCCCTTTAAATAGAGATCATGGACCAATTGGGTGTTAAGCCACGGATCAATGGTAGGTATGATCTAAGAGAAGTTGAATCATCAGATCACTTTATGTCTAGAACATATCGTGACCGTCGGATTAGAATATTTACAAATGCATACTAAAGAAACATACTTTACCTAACAGATATATTACACAATTTGATCTTAACTAAGTCCTAAGTGTCTAAATATCCTGACAAATTACACCGTGCAAAAAAAACTAAAGAAAAAATAATAAAAAACCAAAACAATTAAAAAACTAAAAAATTAAAAAATATAAAAACTAAAAAACTAAAAATTATAAATTATACACAATTTAACTAAAGTTTCAAAAAAAATAAGAATACAATTCACAAACCCCTGAAAATAATAGAGATTAAAACAATTCGAAAAAAAATAAAAATAAAAAATAAATAAAAAGAAAAATATTTTGAAAAGAATAAAAAAAATATTACAAAAACAAAATAAAAAACAATTACGAAAAATTAGCAACCCGCTTTCTAAACCCTACTCCTTCCCCCTCATCCCTCCCATCTTGACCTCGTCCCCATGCCCCCTCCTCTTCCCCATGCATCACATCCCCTTTCCCTCCTCCCTCTACTCCCTCTCCCCCTACACCCCTTGCGTCAACCTCCTGCCACCTCCTCCCTGCTCTCACTGCCTCCTCCTCCCTCCCACAACCCTCCCCTCCCCTCTCTCAATGGGGACTCAATTCTCAAATTGAGTTCCTTCCTATATGGACACAATTCCTCCTAAAATCCCATCTAATCAAGTTTACATCCACTTTCTTTTCAAGTTTGATGACAACATGAACAAATTGGAAACCCCTCTCCTAGCAAGGAATCGATCTGGGAATCGAGTCCCTACATGTGCTTGCATAATTCTGACTTGAAGACCATCTTGCATAATTGGAAACCCCTCTCCTAGCAAGGAATCGATTCTGGGAATCGAGTCCCTACATATGCTTGCATAATTCCGACTTGAAGACCATCTAATCAATTTTACATCCACTTTCTTTTACAATTTGATGACCATGTATGAAAAAATCCACAACTGCTCTCCCAGTGGGGACTCGATTCTTGGAATCAAGTCTCTGCATGTGTGCACGCCATTTTGACTTGAAGCCCATCTAATCAAGTTTACTTATGCTTTCTTTTCGAGTTTGATGACCACATAAAAAAACTAGAAAGGTGGCACCTTATTGACTCTTAGACCATTTATCCATGAGCATGTCTGATAGTCATAAGACTATGTCGGTCAAAACCTATGATCCATAATTGTGTAATTCTAGGGTTCTGTAACCCAAAACCATAGTCCAAGTCACACTTTTGCAGGTGTAATCAATGAGAGATGGAGCATATCAAAGGGTCATCGCTGAATTATATCATGTGGAAGCTGCAAATATGGCCTTCTGGAATACTTTTCATCATTGTTGGAAACCTAATCCTCAAATTATGGTTCCAGGTATCATGTAAATATTGTTAATAAACTATGAATACGAATAGGAAGACAAAAAGACAAGATGGTAGATGAAACTCAATCGCCAAAATGAAATGTATAAATAAATGCATTTGCAATGGAATAGATGAATTCGAGAGTTATTCATTTGACATTGGTATTAGAGCCACCTACCATAACTCTTGGTTGTGTTTCAGTCTTGTCATTCTACCTGTAAGACCTCCATTCTGCCTTCTGCCAAATTCGTTTCAGGCATTCTACCTGTGTTTTAGGTTGCTTGCAAATCACCATTTTGCCTCCACTAGTATCTTGTGCGTGATATCAATACATGTGTTATTCTGCAACGATTTTAATTTGAGGTATGAGAGATCCTTTAGATCCTCCATTTTGATAGTTGTTGCATTATTAATTACTCCCTCATTCTACACATGTTTTGACTACACCCTATCAAAATGGTTGAATTATTGCTCAGACCTGCCTAACCCTAAATTTGTTTAAATAGTTGTGTTCTATCTTCACCGTTTCATTTCCAGACATTGTGCTCCCACTCTGCTATTGCAAGTATCTTCACCATCCCATCGTGCTCCCACTCTGTTGTTGTGAGTATCCTCATTGTGTTGAGACTCCATCTTCATGCAAATCCACACTCTAAGATAATATTCTCAACATTTTTTTGAGAGTCCACTCTTAAACCTTGTGACTACATCCACCCATTCTTCCTTTGCGTGCATATTGAGACGTCCTCCACCTACATTTTTGTGTTGTGATCTATAATTTAAGTTAGCCAAAACCAAGCCAACTAAACTTGAGTTTAGGGCTCAATCGATATTAAATTTTAATTTTCACTTTTCACGCCAACCACTTTTTCTTTTTTCTTGTCGGTTGAAACTTGTCTATGTCCGACTAGACAAGTTTATAAATTTTAGTCGGTCCTACACTCGACTAAATTTACTTCGACTTACTTGTCGGTTCTACCGACCGGTTTTTACCTCGACCACTTGTCACTTCGACCAAGTCCGCTGACTTCTTCTCTTTGACCAAGTCGGCTGCTTCGACCAAGTCAGCTACTTCGACCAAGTCGGTTGCTTCGACCAAGTCAGTTCACTTCTTGTCTTCGACCAAGTCAGCTCACTTCTTGTCTTCTGACTCAACCGACCACTCAAGTTGGCTCACACAACCGACCACTCTAGTCGACTCACTTTGGTCGAAATCTACAGAGTATGTTTCTTAGTCTAAAGACTTAAGAAATTACAAATGCTTTTCACCTCTGAGTAAGATAGAGTAAAATTGGACACATTAACAAATCCAAAGAACTTATAAAAACATATGCCCAAATATGTAGGAATACTTGAGTCGACCAATGTGTCGTAAAACCTGGAACTTTCATGCGGTGAGAATTTTATGGGTTCTTTGATCTTTCACTTAACAGTAATTGTAAAAGACATTTACAGAAGTAAATCTGGAAATATGTGTGGCCAAATAATCATGCATTCAACCATAAACTATTTCATATATTTAACTATGCGGAAATAACAAAGTATGACAAACTTGTCGATTACAAACTAGTCGGTCCAGACTTGTCGGTCCAAACTTGTCGGTCTAGACTTGTCCTTTCACAGAGTTTCAGCTCTTCAACTGAATCACTTACACAGAAGCTTGAGCTTCGACTTCTCTTTCTCACCCTGAGTTCCTCTGTCTCTCTATTTTGTCTCTTGTGTCTGTGTGTGTAAACTTATTTACAATTTACTTCTTCTATTTATAGGAAACCTGAAGATTGCTTCTACATGGGTCGACTGACTCACCATTAAAGACTGTAATAACTATCTACCTAACAACTTAGTTTCAGAAATAAATTCGACTGGTTTACATTGCCTACTCCTGGACTCTTCCTTCTTGTCAGACTGACAGACAAGATCTTGACTTGTACAGACTCTGACAGAGTCGGCTGAGAGTTAGGTACAGATCTACAAGTAATTACATTTCTCCAACACTCCCCCTTAATTATAAGCAGATGGGGATTTTTTTTTAAACAAAATTTACAAAATGTTTCAGAGCTTAGACATGCTCTGTTTATGACAGAGTTCATTGTGGAGAACTTGTCATTCCAAGATAACTACGCAGATATTGGAATGTGTCCTTTGCCAATGTCTTTGTGAAGATGTTGGCAAGTTGGTATTTAGACCTACAAAATTCCAAACAAATTTCCTTGTCGTTCACCAACTCTCTTATAAAATGAAACCTTGTGTCGATGTGCTTGGTTTTCTTGTGAAACACATGATTCTTTGATAATGATATGGCTGAATTGTTGTCGTAGAAGATTGTTGTCGGTTCTTGATGGTTCTATGACAAGTCTTGTAAGACTCTCCTCATCCAGACAGCTTGACATGCAGCACTTGTTGCTGCAACATACTCTGCTTCAGCTGAAGATAGAGTTACTATGGGTTGTTTCTTTGAAGCCCATGAAACAACACCTATACCAAAATGAAATGTGTACCCATATGTGCTTTTCCTGTCATCTATGCTACCTCCATTGTCACTGTCAGTATAGCCAATGAGTTTAAAATTTTCTGAGGTTGAATACATAATACCAAGGTCTTTTGTTCCACTTACATACCTCAGAATATTTTTACCTGCTTGCCAATGTGAGTCTTTTGGTGACTCCATGAACCTTGAGATCAGACTCACACCATACATAATGTCTGGTCTTGTTGCTGTCAAATACATAAGGCTTCCAACAAGCCTTTTGAACAGCGTAGGATCTACAGTGGATCCTTCATCATCCTTGCTCAATTTTAAACTTGTTATTACTGGTGTTGGGGCTGTCTTGCAGCTAGACATGTTAAACATTTTTAAAACTTCACTTGCATATTTAGACTGTGATATAAAAATACCACTTTCAGATTGTTGAACTTCAATGCCCAGAAAAAACATCATAAGCCCCAGATCAGTCATTTCAAATTCACTTTCCATGACTGCTTTAAAATCTGCTATGCCATAATCACCAGTAAATATTAAATCATCTACATACAAGCAGAAAATCAACATCTTACCTTTCTCATCGACTTTGGTGTACAAAGTCGGTTCACTTTCACTTCTGTGAAATCCATTTTCAATGAGATAGGAATCAATATGATTGTACCAAGCTCTAGGAGCTTGCTTCAAACCATACAATGCCTTTTTCAGCCTGTACACTTTATGTTCTTGACCTTGAACTTCACACCCTTGTGGTTGTTCCACATATACTTCCCCTTCTAGATAGCCATTTAAGAATGCCGACTTGACATCCATTTGATGAACATGCCATTTGTTTTGTGCAGCAATGGCCAAAACTATTCTGACTGTATCCATGCATGCAACAGGTGCAAACATTTCATTGAAGTCGATGCCGGGTTGCTGTGTGAACCCTCTTGCTACCATTCTTGCCTTGTGCTTTTGCACATTCCCATCAACATCTTGCTTTGTCTTATAAATCCATTTGAAACTGATTACATCCTTGTCTGTTGGTACATTGACCAGTTCCCATGTCTGTTTTTTCTCAATGCATTCTATTTCTTCATCCATGGCTTGTTCCCATACTTCTTCTTCAACAACTTCTTCAAATGTTAGTGGATCATATATAGGAGAAAATAATGCAAACAGAGAGAATGAATTAGGTGTACCAGCTTCATATATCTCTCGCAGACTTCTTGTCTTCACCGATTCTGTCGATGTCGACCTAGACTGAATGCTTGACGGAGTCTGCTGTCATCTTGGTGTACTTGTCGGTGTAGCTTGAGCTGCTACTTGTGTCAATGGTCCTTGTTTTGAACCATGTCTTGGTGTCATGGGAGTCGACGGTGCTTCGACCAGTTGATTTACATGTGGTATTTGAACCACTTCCTCTTCCATATCATCATTGTCGACGTTCGACACAATGTTGACATTTATGTCGACGGTTCCAACCCATGCTTCATTCTCGACAAATTGAACATCCCGACTGATAATCACTTTCCTTGTGATGGGATCATACAGCTTATATGCTTTTGCGTCTTCTAAATAGTCAACAAAAATACATTTCTGTCCCTTCTTGTCTAGCTTCTTTCTCATCTCATCTGGAACATGAGCATATGCAACACAACCAAAAACTTTTAAATGAGAAACACTATGATTCATGCATGTCCATGCTTCTTGGGGAACTTTGTTCTTCACACTCTTTGTCGGACACCGGTTCATAATGTATACGGCAGTTTCCACTGCTTCACCCCAATACTCATTTGGCAAATGCTTGGCTGCCAACATGTTGCATGCCATCTCCATGATGGTTCTGTTCTTTCTTTCAGCAATACCGTTCTACTGAGGTGTATACCATGCAGTGAATTGTTTCTGTATGCCATGGGTCTTGCAAAAATTTAGAAATTCATTTGAAACATATTCACATCCTCTATCAGCCCTTAATATCTTGATGCGGTGACCACTCTGGTTCTCCACGAGTGCCTTGAACTGCTGAAAATAACCAAATGCATCAGATTTATGTTTCAAGAAATATACCCATGTATTTCTTGAGTAGTCATCAATAAAGGTTAGAAAATACTTGCAGCCACGAATGGATGATGTCTGCATTGGACCACAGATGTCAGAGTGCACAATTTCAAGTGGTGTGTGTGCTCTATAGGACTTTCCGATTGGAAATGTCTCTCTGTGTTGCTTTCCAAAAATGAAACCTTCACAAACCCTCTCTAGTCTGTCGATCAATGGTAATCCCTTCACCATATTCTTTGTGTGTAGTAGCTTCAGCCCACCAAAATTCAGATGTCCAAATCTAAAATGCCACAGCCAGGATTCATCCTGTACTTCTGTCTGAAATGCAGCTTGCAAATTAGCGCTGCAATTTTCTCTCTTGTCGAGAAGCTCGAATTTTTCTTCACTTTCTGCCTTGAATGCAACTCATGTGTTTGTCTTCCCTTTTATGTCGGGAACTATCCTCAATGGAAACAAGCGGTTCCTTGTCATTGGCACTTTTTCTATCAGCTGGTCGCTTGGACGCTTGTCTTTGATCACACAGTGTTCATCTTCCATGTAGACTTTGTAGCCTTTTTGTAACAATTGTCCAATGCTTAACAAATTATGTTTCAAAACTTCGACATGATAGATATCAGGGATATACTTACTCTCCCCCTGTTTGGTTAGAATATCAACAGTGCCTTTTCCTAAGACAGTAACTTGGACATTGTTTCCAAGTGTAACATCAGTTTTAACTGAAGTGTATAGACTGGAAAATAGATTCAAATTACTAGTCATGTGGTTGTTGCATCCTGAATCTAAGTACCATATGTCATGTGGACTTTCTTGAACAGCATTGCATTCAAGTGGAGATGTCGATGCCATTAACATTGCGCTTGTCGAAGTGTTGGTGTTGGTCGACTGACTTGGGCTTTTCCTCCCTTGGTCATATTGCTTCTTCCTGCATTCATATGCATAATGACCAAAATTCTTACAGTAATGACATTGAATTTTTTATTTATTAAACCTTTGGCCACTTGGCTGACTTGGGTTCTGGTTATCTCCTCTGCCACCGACATTTGCAGGACTTCTGCCTCATCCTCCTCTTGAATAACTTCTTCCTTTGCCTCTGAAGTTGTTTCTCCCCCTGCCTCTACCACGGCTTATGGATGACTGTGCTGCAAATGCACCTTCCAATGATGTCTGTGATCTGCTGAGTCTGTGTTCATGATTGATGAGTGAAGCTTGCAACTCATCGATGGTAAATGTCGACATGTTTGTGTGTTCCTCTAAGGTCACAACCAAATTTTCAAATCTTGGGGGAAGACTTCTGAGAATTTTTTCAACAACCCTTTGGTCTGCTATGGGTTCTCCATGAGATTTTAGTTGGTTTATCAACCCAACAACTCTAGTGTAGAATGTGTCTACATTCTCTGAATCTTTCATGGACAAAGATTCAAAATCTCTTCTCAAAATCTGCAGCTTGGATGTCTTTACCTTATCCAAACCTTGATAGGCAATCTCCAATGTATCCCATGCTTCCTTATCATTAGTTTTTTCTACTATTCTTGGGAGTATGCTTTCATGCATAGCTTGATGTATGAAAAACAGAGCTTTTCCATATTTCTTCCTCTGTTCTCTCAAGACATCTTTCTCATCTTGTGTTAGATTGTTATATGTTGTCATGTCTACCGGTTCTGCATAACCATGCTAGACTATCTCCCAGACATATTGACCTCTAAATAAAGTCTTCATTGTTAAAGACCAATATTCATAATTATTTCCTGTAAAACTTGGAGGTTGCAATGAACCAGAAGTGGAAGCCATTTTTAATTTTTAATTAAATTTCCTTAGAAAATTAAATTTCCACCTTTTAAGACAAGATTTCTTTCCTAAATCTTGGGCTAATATAAACCTTGCTCTGATATGAACCAAGCTCTGATACCAGTTAGCCAAAACCAAGCCGACTAAACTTGAGTTTAGGGCTCAGTCGATATTTCTTGTCAGGTGAAACTTGTCTATGTCCGACTAGACAAGTTTATAAATTTTAGTCGGTCCTACACTCAACTAAATTTACTTCGACTTACTTGTCGGTTCTACCGACCAGTTTTTACCTCGACCACTTGTCACTTCGACCAAGTCCACTGACTTCTTCTCTTTCACCAAGTCGGCTGCTTCGACCAAGTCAGTTCACTTCTTGTCTTCGACCAAGTCGGCTCACTTCTTGTCTTATGAATCAACCGACCATTTAAGTTGGCTCACAGAACCGACCACTCTAGTCGACTCACTTTGGTTGAAATATACAGAGTATGTTTCTTAGACTAAAGACTTAAGAAATTACAAATGCTTTTCACCTATGAGTAAGATAGAGTAAAATTGGACACATTAACAAATCCAAAGAACTTATAAAAACATATGCCCAAATATGTAGGAAGACTTGAGTCGACGAATGTGTCGTAAAACCTGGAACTTTCACGCGGTGAGAATTTTATGGGTTCTTTGATCTTTCACTTAACAGTAATTGTAAAATACATTTACAGAAGTAAATCGGGAAATATGTGCGGCCAAATAATCATGCATTCAACCATAAACTATTTCATATATTTAACTATGCAGAAATAACAAAGTATTACAAACTTGTCGATTACAAACTGGTCGGTCCAGACTTGTCGGTCTAAACTTGTCGGTCTAGACTTGTCCTTTAACAGAGCTTCAGCTCTTCGACTGAATCACTTACACAGAAGCTTGAGCTTCGACTTCTCTTTCTCACCCTGATTTCCTCTGTCTCTCTATTGTGTCTCTTGTGTTTGTGTGTGTAAACTGATTTACAATTTACTTCTTCTATTTATAGGCAACCTGAAGATTGCGTCTACATGGGCCAACTGACTCACCATTAAAGACTGTAATAACTATCTACCTAACAACTTAGCTTCAGAAATAAATTCGACTAGTTTACATGGCCTACTCGTGGACTCTTCCTTCTTGTCAGACTAACAGACAAGATCTTGACTTGTACAAACTTTGACAGAGTCGGCTGAGAGTTAGGTACAGATCTGCGAGTAATTACATTTCTCCAACAATTTATTCATCTATTTGCGATATGGAACATTTTCATCTATGTCTGAGTCGTGGATGATGTGGGTGTTGGGTATGAGCCCATGATTGTTTTGAATGATGTGTATGGTGTATTGGAGTCATGACATTGAGGAATATATATTTGGAGCTATTGCATGAAGAGTTTCTTGTTCTGTGAATTGAAGCTACATATCAAACCATCAAGGATTGTAGAAGCTTAAAATATTGTTGTCTACATTGAAGACTGAATTGTTGGAGTTGAGAGTTAAGTCTCGACCTCCTCCTTCGTTTATTTCTATGAAATACCTTGTCCCATCAAAGTTGAGGTCTATCTCTTCTCTGTAGAGTGTTGCGACTTCATCAAAGATACGACCTGCCATTGAAGAATCCATGTTTGTGCTACTACAAAACAAGACTGCTAAAATATATTTTCTTAATTTATTATTGTATTTCATCTTCTATGAAGATTTGAAATGTATTTTCTCATGTAATAGAACTCTCGAATTAATTATAGAGATACTTAATCAAATATAGATAATATGTAGAATTATTTTTGATAGGATGCATAATTGTTTTAATAATCTCCATAATCATATTGTAATTTTCATCCCATAATTTTCTTCAAGTATTATGTAAGTTGCAGGTTCCAGAGTAGAGATGTACTCTTTGGAATCAATAGTTGGTGATCTCCTCACAAGCAAGGAAACATATACATAATGGTCAAGAAAGATAAAATCAACCTTCACATACATTGACCTATGGGATGGGATTTGTGAAGGAAATACAATTCAGACAGAAGTAGATGCAGTCATAACCATTGATCCAAAACCTCCTACATCATAGAAATAACTTGTTATTTAACAATCCATATATAAGAAAGATTTAGATATGATCAGGGTCACGGTCAATGAAGAGGTGATACAACACATTTTTCCTACAAAATCATGTTTTGAATCATTAAATACATTAAAATACTTCTATGACTCACATTCTGAGATGGAAATAATAAAGTTAATGTTAAAATTGTTCATTTTGGAAATAAAAGATAATGATCCTATGTTGGTTGCATCTAAGATCATATAAATCATGCATAAGATCCAAGCATCTGGTATGAAACCTGAGCTTTCACTTGCATCATTTGTAAATTCACTTTATCCAACCCATTCCAACTACCTTGAGTCCCTGCAAGCAAGTGACAAGTTCAAAGACCTCACTTTTTACACCTTGGTAGAAAAGATTGCAGAAAGAGAGAAATACATTGGAAAGAAATGAAGTGATCCGGGTGGAGAATCTTTTTTCTTCATTTAGAAAGAAAAGAATCATCCCAAAGACAAGGGAGATAACAACAAAAGATGACGAGGAAGAAGAAATTCCAGAGGTACAGGGGGAAGAAACAACAAAAAAAGATCAAATTTGAAGTGAAAGCGTTGTGGGAAGAATGGACATGAAGCATATCAGTGTTGGGATCTTTGGGATTCCATCAAAGGAAGACACAATCAAAATAAAGAATACAAAAATAAAAACTAAGATGCTGGTAAAGCACCTAATTCTTCTCAGTGTATTGTTTCACACTGTAATCTTGGCATTAATGAGATCTATTCTCTTTCATCTTATAAATATTATTGGTTGCTTGATACTGGTGCAACTTCTCACATGAATTTTAGAAAACTGTTTTGAAGAACTGAATGACATTGAAAATGGCATAGTATACTTTGTAGACAAATCTAGCCTCAAACCAAAGGGAATTAGTTGAATCAAGCTCAATCTTCTTGGTTTCCTTGGTTTTGTATTAAATAATGTTCTCTATCTTCCAAACTTGTAGAGAATCTTATTGTCCTTAGTACAAATTCGACAATAAGGCCATTCTATCCACATGTTTGATGAAATTGTAGAGATAAGGAAGCCCTCTGACAACAAGTTTGGCATGATCGAGTATGAATGGAAAGCTATTGAATTTGAGGGGCTCTTTTGCAAGAGTTCAAAACTTTGCCTACACAACTCAGTATGAAGAACGAAATTTCACATCCAGTTTATTGTGTCATGTAATATTTGGTCACTTGAATTATAACAGTCTTTGTTTACTAAGAAAGAATGGTGTATATGGTTTCCCCACTATTCTTAAGCAAAAGAACAAATGTGATGCTTACATACTAGGAAAACATAGTAAGCATCCATTTCAAGAGTCTAAGTTCAGAGAATGTAGAAAGTTAGAGTTGATTCACTCTTACTTATGTTGCCCCATGCTAATTCCTTATACAAATGGTAATAAGTACCTCATGACCTTTGTTGATTACTATTCTAGAATGTGTTGGGTATATTTATTGAAGACAAAGTCTCAAGAATTTCAAACATTCAAGAACTTTCATGCATGGATAAAGAATCAAGCACAAGCATGTATTAGTACATTATGTCTTGACAATGGTAAAGAATATGCATCTAATGATTTTGAAGACTATCTTTGCAAACATGGGATTACACATCAAACTTTAGCTTCTTACCATTCTCAACAAAACAATGTAGCAGAAAGGATGCATAGAACATTAATGAATATGGTAAGATCAATGATGTTTTTCAAGAATGTGAAATTGATGTTTTCGGGTGATGCAGTAGTATGTGCGGAATATTTGAGAAATAGAATTCCATCGCATGCTCTTTAAGAAAAGACTCCACATGAAATGTGGTTTGGCCACCTTCCTTCAGTTAAGCATCTCATGGTTTTTTGTTCCACCTTCTATGCCTCAATACTGAAGGATCAAAGAAACGAACTTGGTGCTAGAAGTCGAAGATACATTTTCTTGGGGTATTCAGACACTTCCAAGGAATACCATATTTATGATGAGGTAAACAATAAATTTTGTGTTTCCAGAGATGACATTTTTCTTGAAACTAATAAAAATGACAATTCCATTGAAAGACAACTTGATCGTCCAGAGAATATTTCCCATCTAAAGACATATTATGAATTTCATAATGAAATTCAACATCTTGAATGGGAGATATCGATCTTGGATCAGAATCAATCTATGGAATTTCCTTTTGAAGCACCAACACCCCCTCATGAAGAAATTCATGAAGAGTAAATTCTGAGTACTTCACATGAACTAGATGATGTGATGAGAGGATTGGAAGATTGGACCTTGAAGAAAATGAAGCACCTATAGCTGATCAACCTGGACCATCAAGGAAGATTATGAAATGGGACATAAAGACACTTGAAATGTCCATTCAGAAAGTTGGAAAGACGAGAATGAGAAGCTCAACAAGACAAGAAGATGGGCAAGAAGCATATAACTTAGGTGATGACATGGATGTCTCATTTTATTGTGAATTGAATTTATATGATAACTTTGAACCAACTTCCTTTTAAAATTTGGTGCATGTGATGAGTGGAAAGAAGCCATGTAGAATGAGTATGATGCACTTATAAATAATGGAACGTTGAAACTAGTTGATCCTCCAATTGGAACCAAACCAATTGGCTACAAGTGGGTATACAATAACAATTATAAATCAGATGGCTCACTTGATAAGCACAAAGAAAATCTTGTGGCAAAAGGCTATGCACAAAAAGAAGGAATTAACTATAAAGAAACATTCTCCTCCATAGCAAAATGGGTTACAATCCGTACTTTTCTATCCTTGGTTGCACAAAATGGGTGGAAATTCCACCAGATGGATGTAAAAACAACTTTCTTGAATGGATACTTGAAAGAAAATGTCATCATGTCTCAGTTATAAGGTTTTGTACTAAAGGGACAATAACACAAGCTATGCAAACTTGTCAAATCCTTGTATTCCCTAAAACAAGCACCTCGAGAATGGTATGAAAAGCTAAATGTGCATATTCTAAAGAAAAATTGCAAGCATTTTAATCTCCATGACGCTACATTGTTTGTGAAGAAATTTGGAATGTTTCTTGTGGTGTATGTAGATGACCTTTTGATGACAGGGAAAAATGAAAGTTACATAGAATCCATAAAGAAATATTTGAAGAAAGGATTTGAAATTACTGATCTAGGAAATATTCATTATTAATTAGGAATTGAAGTGACTCAACATCCTAAGAACATATTCATATCTTACAAAACGTATGTTGGAGAATTGTTGAACAAATTTTCCATGACAGAATGCAATTCTCTCTCCACTCCAATGGAACAAAAGTTGAAGCTCACATCAAGTGAAGGAAAATAATTTGAGGATGCGACCAAGTACCAACAGCTTGTAGGAAGCCTTATCTACCTTACCCCCACTAGGCCAAATATTTCTTATGTTATTGGAATTCTTTCCAGAATCATGCACAAACCTTGTGAAGGACGTTGTTTTGCTGCAAAAAGAGTTCTAAGGTACTTGAAGAGGAGTCAAGACTTTGGACTCAAGTACACTAAGGTGGAAGACTTCAAACTCATTGGGTACACTGATTTAGACATCGATGGTGACAAAGGGACAAGAGTGTCCACTTTTGGATACACAATGAATCTTGGATCAATAGCTAACTCTTGAATATCATGCAAATAAACAGTTCCAACAAATCGACATCAAAAGCAGAATGTGTGGCTATTGCAGAAGCAACAAAGGAGATTGTGTGGAAATATTTGTAGGAGAAGCAATATAATTCCACTCCCTTATTTATAGACAACACTTATGCAATCAAATTGCCCAATAATCATAGATTCCATGACCGAACCAAGCACATCAACACAGAGTACTATCTTATTCGACATCATGTAGAGGCCAAGACAATTCCACATATTATGTAAATATTGTAAATAAACTATGGATATGAATAGTAACATAGGAAGACAAAAAGATTGGCTGGAAGATGAAACTCAACCGCCAGTATGAAATGTATAAATAAATTCATTTGTAATGGAATTTATGAATTCAAGAGTTATTAATTTAACAATCGCAAACCCATCATTTGTATACATTCCAAGGTTCGACCATGCCTTTAATTTATGGGTTGTGTCAATTTCATGCTTGTTTTTTCCATTGAATCCACTGACCTTCAAGTCTGAGTTATATCACAACCATGGTTTACCTTCACATGAACTAAAATATGTCTACAATTTATCATGGGTACAAGATAAATTATGACAAGCTAGCACTTTAACAATTGTGTTGGTGAGTATTTCGCATTATCCTTGCTAATACGGATACCTGCATGTTTTTGTTATGTTGAAACTCTACTGGCATGCTCATTTGTGTTGACGGGTTAGGATTGTGTGTACCTCTCATGTTGCGTTGACCTGTGTGATTGATCTGTCATTGCATGATGTTATACCTTGGCATACAAGAATTTACACCCATAAAATGATTTTGCATTTGTCGCGGAGGCAGTTTTTAATCCCCCTGCTTGGTATTATATGTGGTCATATCCTTTGCTAAGTGTCTCTTATTTATGTAGGTCGTGTACACATGCTGCCTCTCTTCTTCCTCCACTCTATATGCTCCACCGTGGTGATGCATTCTACTTGTTTGATTGGGAGTTTGGTGTGTGCCAGTCATTGGTAGGTTAGATATCTGCATTTTCTTGGTTTATTTATTAACCACGTTGCTTACCTGAGGCTAACCAAAACGCTCTCGGAATTCAGTAGAACAATTTTTTCTAAATCTTAATTTCGAGTGTTCAAATCCCAATTTCAGTTGTTTGAGTAGTTTTAAAATAGAGTATTTAGTCTAGAACAAGCCATTACAATTGCTAAAATAACAAAATTGAAAAAATAGCAATTTGGAGAAACAATTTTGGTTGGTTTTTATCAAAAAGCGGGTCAGAAAAGCAAGGCGTTTTAATTTTCTTTTATCCTACAGGTTCTTTTACAACATAAAATCCTTGAAATACACCCTCACCAAGTTCTTTTAAAACATAAAATCCTTGAAATGCACCCTCACCAAGTTCCATTGGGACTATAAAACATCTTTGATAAGATTTGAATATTTTATTCTTGAATCTTGGTGTAACTTTGGTATAAGAGGTTGAAAGGAGCTTCTAGCACTTTGGAGTATTATCTATCTGTCCAAGGATTATACGGTGGAGAGTATCTTCATCGTTGGTGACTCTCGGGTTATTATCGGATGGGCTGGTGGCGTCTCTAATTTCCAACCCCTCATCTTGGACCATTGGAAGTCGAAAGTTCGTAAGTTGACATCCTCTTTCATGAGCATCTCTTTCAAGCATATTTATCGAAAACTTAACACTTTAAAAGATCGTTTGTCAAATATTGGGCTAGGAGAGATGGATGGTCTCATTTACTTCGAGGTTTGGCATAATTCCACTCTATATTCAAGTGGTTCTTTGTTCATTAACTGAGGGACAGTTTTTAGTCACATTTTGGTCGAATGTTATGGAGAAGTTGTTTTAATGTCTTTTTTCCAGACGCTAAGGATTTGAAGTACTGGCCATTTTGATATTAGTAGTAATCCTATATAGTGAATTTTCTTGGGTATCCCTAGTGGATCTCTTGATTTCCTTTGGACTCTATTGTTTAAGTTAATCTGTTATTTCTAGTTTCAACTTTTTAATATAAAGTTAACACTTTTTTCGCTCTAAAAAAAAGTTGAAAAGAGGGGAAAGGTGGCTGATTTATTAAGGAGGATAATTGAAAATGGCACAATAAGAATTTGGAACGGAGTGGTTTTTTATTTAAGGATATATCATTAACATTCTTACCATTTTGATAATATTATAAAACACATTTGGTTATAAGGGTAAAGATATTTTATGATGGGGTTAGCTCGACTAGGAAGGATAAAGGGGAGGGTGTTTACATTTTACTTTTACTTTAAAATAGGGATATAAAAGATAGGGACACTTTTCTTTATAATAGGAAATGTGATGGGACTTTTTTTTCAAAAAAAAATCACTTTGAGAATAATAAGGTAAGGAGCACTTATGTAAAGGAGGGTTTTCTTTTAATTTTTCTTTATGATTGTAAAGGATATTGGCGAGACAAAAGCAAAAAGGTTTGGGATTTCAACTTTATGGATAAAGGCGTGATGACAACAACCTCCGAGGAAGTGCATGACACAAAATAGTGAAGTTATTAAAAGGACACATCACCCACCCACGTTGGTTAACTTTGATTGGCAAGGTGTATAATGACGAAACTTCAACTAAGCAACGTGGGATTTAAATGGAGATGGATTTCATAAAATGATATATGGGAATGATGATAATTTTGAACTAGACTCACTGGTTCCAAAATGACATCATGAAAATTCATATAGGAAGAAACAACAAATCTCAAAACTTGACACAACTTTACCATGACGACACGAGAGGCATGAAGACCACGTGACAATGCTTATAACAAAAGACAGTATGGAAAAGAAGAGGACATTGTTATGGACATAATGGTGAAGATGGAATAACAAAGTTACAAAGTTTAATATGTTTATTCCTAACACATTATACAACTGAAGATAAATCTTGTCATAAAAACTCATATTTTTGAATTAAAAACATCAAATATAACCTTTGAATCGAAAATTCATGCTACCAATTGCAACCGTTTTTTTTTTCGGGGCTAAAGTTATGAATTTTTGGAAACCTGTTGCTAGGAATATTGCACCTCTTACGGACAAGAGTTGTTCCTCTAGTCTGAATGGTTCATATATAGAACAAATGAGTTACAACGGAGATGGAAGACTTCCCCTAGAAGCTGTGGAGATATGGAATGGGTCCCTTTGATAGAGTGGTGTAGTTGTTTCTTATGGTGATGGATCTTCATGGAAGTATCTACACAATCACATGAAACCAACAAACAAGATCAAAAGCACCAGAATATAATCCACAATTCTATGTCAGTGACTAAGGAAACCAATAGTAAAATACATGATTACAACATAACATACTTTACGGGAAAGGAACCAACTTTGCATTAAAGATGAAAAAGAAATATTACAACCTTCTCCTTAGTGTTTTGATGCTCCTTCACATGCCAATTCCTTGTCCCCAAAATCTCCAACTTGCTCCTTCTATGCTCACCCTACTGATTTAGCCAGAACCTTAATGCAACAACATAACTTTTCTCTCTCTCAACCATGGGGTATGATCCTGGTTTTATAGGCCTTGGGAGGATAGGGATGGTTGAGTAAATGGTGGGTGAGGTGGAAGGGAGATCCCAAAAGGATGGATCTCAAGTCCAAGTGGTCCTAAGGAGTATGGATGAGGGTTCCATGAAGTCTTCCTTCGAGAAGCTTCGTGGAATATTCTATTTTTCACTTTTTACCTCGGGCACCGCTTCTTCTCCACTATGACAGAGCGGTGACAGGGTAGAACCATACATTGAACAAGAGGAAAAAGCAGTGGCATCGCCTACTGACAAGCGATAGTGAGCGTTAATGAAGAAGGCAACGCTTCTTGCCTTAAGGGAATAAGCGGTGTTGGATTTTTATATGCAAGACTAAAGTCAGGGCCAATATTTTCACTTCACAACTTGGTATTTAGGGAAATAATTGATGTTTGGGCCCTCATCACATGATGATGAGGAGATTTATGTGTAACAGAATACCCCCCAAAGCATGAGGCTAGAGGGATACGATAGATGAGAGCTTTGAAAGAGCAAGTTATCACTTCAAGGCAAGAATTCGATTGATCGAAGATCATCATCAACCAGGCATCTACAATACATCAATAATTTTGACTCATGACCAAATGTATCCTCATCATGGCTGCAATCAAATACAAGGCAGATCCATGAGAGATATTAACAAACATGGCTACTAGAATACAGCGTAGATCCATTGATAGAGGACTCAAACTTGGGACATAGCTACCAAACGTACATTGTATATCTATGTCAAATGAACAAAATTGTGAGCACAGCCATGACCATACAAATGTGGATGCTAGGACTCATACAATATACTCCATCACAACTTGGGGAAAGTAATGAGCGCTTTTAAAAGATACCCAGGGTCTTCGTCTCATCTTCCACAAAGTACGATTCTATCCATGTGATTACAATGATTTGATGTCGAACATGGTAGAAACCACTTGATTACCGGTTAATGATGTGAACCGTTAACAAGTGCGAGGGAGATCACCATTGATGTCAATGATTCCCAAGGTACCTTAGTACGATATCCTGAGTGTGAATAGATGATTTGGTGTCGAAAACTCAGTCAAGTCTATCGATCAAAGGTCAATGATGTGAACCTATGTCGAGAGCAAGAGAATCTGTCATTAAGGCATATAGACCTCGAGGTACTAAACTTGTTTCTAATACTAATTCTTGGATGATGAGATGATGTCAACAAAAATAGTCTCGTCGAAGGAGGGCCATGATGAATCCCACATCGACGACACGAAACTGGGAACAAAGTTTTGGAATGTTTTAGATGACATAACCATAGGACTG
The DNA here is from genome assembly GCA_001517045.1 of Pseudotsuga menziesii. Lineage (NCBI taxonomy): Eukaryota > Viridiplantae > Streptophyta > Pinopsida > Pinales > Pinaceae > Pseudotsuga > Pseudotsuga menziesii. The sequence continues at coordinate 186,919 of LPNX010018277.1, read as the reverse complement.
ACTCAAAAGGTACTGACACAAAGGTTTTTTTGATTACAGAGGTAAACTTTCAACTTCCCTTTGAGCATCGAGAAGCACGAAAAAATACTTGGCAGCATTGACTAAACCAGGAGGATACCAGGACATGATGCAGTGGAGGACAATGCATTCTTTGAAAGACTCAAAAGAGTGACATGACTCATGAAAGTGGATCGACTTGGAAGTTAGCTGAATACCCAATTGACTTAATGAAATGTCGACAAGTGCCATGTTCAAAGGTGACTACAAACTGCCATTTTATTTGCAAAATGAATTAATTCCCTTCCCTTAATTTCCCCATCATGATTGATGAGTGCCTATTTTCATTTTTATGAGTTCAAATAGGGTAACAAACACTCGTTGTAGCTCATCTAAAGACAAGCCCATTCTCATAAATTTCATAAACCTGAGAAAGGAGGGGTTCATTCCCAAAAGAGGGTCTCTCAGTGTTTGGTTTAACGAGTCCATTGAAACTTAACTCGGTATCGTTCATGTTTAGAGAGTCTGAACGAAAATGGAAGAAGACTCCAAAGGGTCCTTTTTCGTAACTAGTCAATCCAAACCGAAAAAGAGATAAAATATCGTCAAAAAGACGACTCTTCAACTACCTTTACAATTGTGAAGAAGACAAGTTTGCTCCACAATATTTTCACATTTAGGGAGTCCGAAAAGAGTTTAAAGAAGACTCCATTAGGGTTTCTTTTTACGATGAACGGGTTTAACGAGCGTGGAAAGAAGTGAAAATGACTCGGAACTTTGATTCTAGGTTTAAAGAGCATGATCAAAATGTTGAAATGAATGCTCGATGACTTTTTCCATTTTGCGGAAGTATGAAAAATCCAAAAACAAACATACCCATAGACAATACTGTTCATTTCTACCCCTGTAAAAACTTTAAAAAGGCCATTAGTTCCCCAAAAATATTTAAAACTGACTTTTATAAACTATAGAAAGGAAATTTTTAAATGAAAATGATTTAAAAATATTTAAAATAATATAATAACCCTAAAAATATTTTATAAAAGGAAAAGTAAAGAGTAAAAAACAATTCATTTACCATTTACCAAATCTTGGAGAGAATTTGGGAGAGTTGTGTGCAGATTTTTAGTTGAAGAATATGGAGCTATTTCTCATCTATTTTTCGAGCCGTCAGATACAGGTGAGAGCTAGAAACCTTGTTTTTACTTCTATGGTTACCATTTTCCAATTTCAGGTCTTTTTATTGAGCTTTGGGGATTTTAAGCCAAGCCTAAAAATGCATCCTAGGTAACACTTCTAGCCTTCACAAGAGGAGTGGTGCCCGATAAGAACCACCTTTTTTTAGGATTGCACATGCGGTGGAACCATTTTTTCATAAGGGGACAGGAGAGGTGCCGACCTTAGTGCCCAAAATATGAATTACCTAGCAACAATAGAGGATTTTAAGCATTTTCAAGGATTGGATATGTGTCTAAATGCCTCATTGGTTGTATTTTGACAGGTTCTTTTTCTCATCATGGTGATTTGGAAGGAGAGGCGACATGAAGATGATGATACCCTTGCTGCAAGAGATACACATTCCATTACTGCTCTACGAGGCTGTGGCCTCTTCAAATTTTTCCACGCTCCTAGTATGGTATCGCATGTGCAATTACTAGAGCACATACTGCGGATGTGGAATCCAGAGCAACAACATTTCAAGGTTCAGCCTCATATCCTCACCATAGAGGTGGAAGATATATACTTTCTCACTAGATTGTCTAAGCATGGAGTGCCTATTTCACTGACAAGCTCCCGAGGGGGGGATATTACAACACAAGAGCTGATAGTTCGTCATTGCAATCCAGGAACCAAGATGTCAGGGAAGAAAATCCCGATCAAAGAATTGAGGGATTTGCCACTTCGTACTGTGCTCTTCACCATCCAGAGGGTAGCTGGGAGATAAGGGGTTCACCAATATTCCCAGGATCATATGTTGTATTCCCTAGAGTCCATGGCGCCCACAATATTCAACTGGGCTGAGGCACTATTACCTGTGTTCAAGGATCAAGTGGCCAAGTGTCAGCAAGGGGAACTAAAATAGTTCGGCTATGAGACCATTTTTGCATGCTTATTCTTTGAGAGGGTACCCCTCTTGAAACCCAGGTGGTATTCACAGAGTTGAGACCTAGAGACCCCTGCATGCTGCGGTGGGTGGAGATCATGGCCCACACTATAGGTGGCGGGTCCAAGGTCAAATACGGGGCTCCTTTATTTCAATGTCTGAACAACCAGATCCTCATGATTGAGGACTATGCCTATATAGGGACCGACTTTCGAGGGGATCCAGACCTTCCTCTACCACCTAGCACTCAGTGCAGTGACATTGGTAAGAAGCAATACTCAATATGTTAATTATGTTTTTATATTTTTATGTTTTATGATTTTTATGGATGATGACAAGACCTAATGTTTTCATGCAGATGTTGGGGATGCACATCCTGGGGGATCTTCCCCAATGGACATGCAAGCAGGAGCTCTCTTTGTCCATAGAGGCGATGATGAGCTCATCGAGCTGGAGGAGAACCTAGGTCAGTTGACTTTGGATATCCTGGATGCTGTGATAGATGACCTCCCTACGAGGTTTCAGAGACATACTGTGGGAGTGTCGGGTCACTTCAGTCGCTTGCTACGTAGGGTAGCAAGGGCTATTATGTGCTACCATAAGCATCATTAGGGTGTTCTGCATGATGTATAACTGAAAGCTAGCTAGCTTCAGGATTTTTCTATCATTTTGTATACTTGAAAGCCAGAGTGCTTCAAATGGGGTCTCATGACCATATTTTTGTAAAAATACTTTATATATATATATATATATATATATATATACAGACTTAGTTTCGGTGTTTATATGTGCTTCAAATGGAAAAAAAATGTATTTACATGATTTTTATGTGTCTTCTACAGTTTATTTTACTTTACAATGGACCATGTTTTATTTTTAAAAGTTATGAATGGCCTATATACCAGTCTAGAATGTAATTTGCTAACGAATCAACAATCGTATTATCAGACCTAGGGATATGCCTATAAGTGATGAAATTGAATGACCTTTCTAACAGATGCACTCTTCGAAAGAGACAAAGAAGTGTAGGGTTTCTTGATGGTATAAACATGGTTTAGATGAAAAACAACTAGCTAAGAGTCCATAAATACTACCAAATCATGAATGTCCCGAGATGCAGCCTCAGTCAGTAAACCTATCACTACCTGACACTCAACGATGTTGTCGGTAGCTGGACCAATACAAACCGCTCCCGAGCTTACTAAGTCATGAGCTGGGGAATACAACACCCAAGCCATTGAAGCAAGGTTCAAGGTATGACGGCATGCACCATCAGCAAAACCATAGAAAGCCATTCAATCCATATAACCAAAATATGGTATAAATAGTATGGAAATCAAACTCAAAACCATATTGACAATTCCAAAACACACTAAAAGTCAAATATACATATATATAAGGTACCATTCATAAATGTTTTAAGCATAGTACCTCTTCAAATACAACCCATTGCGATGTTTCCCGAAGGGTATCCTTTCATAGTCTATGAGCTCGTAAGCTCCTTTCTCTAAGACCTTACTAACAACAAAGGGATCGTACCACATAGATTCAAACTTCCCTTTCCTAGTTTATCATGTCTCTGATCATAAGTCAGGACTAGGTCACCTTCATTGAAAACATGAGGTTGAACAGACTTGTCATATTGTGCCTTGACACGTTTTTTGTGTGCCTCGTTAGCCAAGGCAGCATCTCTTCTACTTTCATCAAGGTTGGTCAAGTACAGAAATATCTCTTCCTCGGCGGAAGTGTTTGGGATAAGTCATACTGCAAGTTTAAGTGACAGAATTTGAGACTCGATAGGTAGGAAAACTTCTAGTATGTAGACCAACTGAAAGGGTGTGAAACTAGTTGATGTTTTTACTGAAGTTCTATAAGCCCAAATTGCGGAGAAGAGAGTCAAGTTCCAGTTGGATTTGTGATATCCGACCATCCTACGCAGCATAGTTTTCAAAACCTTGTTAATGGCCTCAACCTGACCATTAGCCTGTGGGTAATACGAAGTTGAGTTTTCATGGAGAAAAGCCAGCTTAGCACTTAGCTCATCCATCATCTGATTACAGAAATGAGATCCATGGTCAGTGACTATAGCTTGCAGGACTCCAAACCTAGCTATCACATGGTTAAATAAAAAGAGGGTGGCAGTCTTACCATCCTCTGCATATGTAGGCATTGCCTCAACCCATTTTGTAAAGTAATCGATGGCTGCGATGATGTAACCATGCCCCCTTCTAAGGTTTACAATGCATAAAATCAACACCCCACTTGGAAAAAGGGCCAACTGCAATGATTGGGTCTAAAGGAGCAGGGTGGGTGCGCGTTTTGGATAAAAGTGTTGACAGGGTGGGAATTTCTTAACCGCTTCATGGAAATCTTTAAATATTGAAGGCCAGAAATACCTAGCGTGAAGGATTTTACGGGGTGTATCCATCCCAGAAATATGACCGCCTCACGCTCCATAGTGGCAGTCATTTAGAACATGTTCAGCCTCTTCATGTGTAAGGCACCATCGAAGGATGGAATCGATACCACGTTGGTACATTGTATCATTCAAAATGAGATAGTACTTTGCATGGTGACGGATACGATGGCGATCATCATGGGATATGTCAGGATGAAATATCTGAGTCTAGAGATAGATGATCAAAAATCCATACCATGGATCAGTCATGCTTATCAAGAAAAAAAATCATCCAAGAATGAATCGTTGGGCTCAGCTTCCGTCAAAGAACAGGGAAGGTCACACATCAACTACACGAAAACCAAGGATTTCTTCGAAGTAGCCTTGGCGAACTTAAGATCAAATTCTTGTAAGATGACAATCCAATGGGAATATTTCCCCCTAGTACCTGACGAGTCAGAATGTAGTACATGGGGTTTTCATTCACGAGTATAGTTGTGGTATGAAGTAGAATGTAATGACAAAACTTTTGTAGAACAACGACCGTAGCCAGATCTAAATTCTCCACACGTGAGTAACGGGTTTCAGAGTCAATGAGACTCTTACTCGGGTAATATATCATGTGTTCTTAGCCGTTGGGATCTTCCTGCGCTAGAACCATTCCAATGGTAGTAGTGGAGGTGACAACATACAACAGAAATTATTTTGAATAATCTGGGGTGTGCAACATTGGTGAATGGGTCAGAGCGTGTTTTAGATTATCAAAATCTTGTTGGGAATGGTCATACCAGAAGAACAAAGTGTCCTTCTTCAGGAGACACATATAACCATGTGTTTTCTCTGTGAAGTTGCATACGAAATGGAGAAGAAAGTTTGTCTTCCCCTGCAAAATTTGGAGTTCGGTGATGTTTGTCAGGGAGGGTAAGGCCAGGATAGAAGCAATTTCAAAGGATTGATCTGGATGCCATCTTTGGAAACCATCAATCCAAGAAGACGTCTAGTCTCAATACAAAAGACACATTTGTGTTGATTAATATGGATATTATAATGATGACACCTAATGAAAATGTCTCTAAGGTTCTCGGGATGGTCCTCCCGTTGCTGTGAATGGGCAGGGAGATCGACAAGGTATGACTCCATGATGTGCTTGATATCGTGAAAGGCATAGGACATGGCTCGCTGGAATGTAGGTCCGGTGTTTTTAGGCCAAAAGGTAACTTCTGATATGCTAAGGTTCCCCACAGGAAAATGAATGTCGTTTTATGCTAATCGGCGGGAAGAATCTCAATCTGACTGTAGCCATAAAATCATCCATTAAAGAAAAGATGACGCTTCCAACACAATTATCGATGATCTGATCGATGCGTGGAGTAAGGAAATTGTCCTTAGGACAAGCCTTATTTAAGTCTTGAAAATCGATATAGACTCTAATAGTGCCCTGCTTCTTAGCTACAGGGACAATATTATATACCCATTCCATCAAGGGTATGGGATAAATAAATCCTACCTTCAGAATTTTTTCTACTTTAGCTTTAATAGCCGCAACCTTCCTAGGATGGACTTGATGTATTTTTTGTTGGATAGGTTTTGCCGTGGGATAGGTTCTAATATCGTGTAGAACAATTGACGAATCGATCCCAGGAATATCCTCATACATACAGGAAAAAATATCGTGGAATTATTTGAAAAGGGCTCTATAACTTTCAGTTTCCTCTGTCAAGTAGTTATGGCCTACGTGAACGTGTTCAACAGTTCTGGGCTTGACTGATATGTCAATCGGGGTTGTCTTAGTGATGTTGCAAATATTTCATTTGAAATCGGCGTCTTGCAACAATATAGATGTTTGCGGATCGCTGACAATATCAGTACTAATAAGAGATACTAGGTCAAAGTCTACCGAATTGGCGTTAGGAAGAAAAGAAGATCGATGATGGTGATCTTCTCATACAGGTTCATTCGCACTCATGATATCCATGATGGACTCGTCTGATGGAAAATTATGTATGAGATAGTATAGAGTGGAAAGAGAGGGTTATAGCCAATAGGGCAGGTGATAAGGATCCGAAGACACTAGATGAAGATCATCATAATGGACATCGGAAGTAGATTGAACAACATCATAAACTACTTCATAAGGGCCAAGATAGGATGAATCAACAACTTCTTTTCCTTTAGGACTATGTCCAGTCGTGGAAATCATGTTCACGGTTTCCACTTCTGTACTAGGAGGGGTTGAGGGAAACACTCCCATGAGGGTTGAACCCTTCAGCATACCTACCCCAATCGGCTAATAAGGAGCAGGGACTGACCTAGCATAGGAATGTTATTTGCGGTGGGAGTAGCAACATCTAGTGAACAAAAGTCAAGTTGATCAATAGTTACAATCTTCCCCAAATGAGTAAATTGGAAATTTGAAATACTGTCGAAGCGACGACACTCATAGCATAGAATCAATTTCTCCCCAATAGAAGATTGTAATTCAACGGGGAATCGACCACTTCCACCTAAATGGAAACAGTCTTGCCCCCAAGCTCGACTGAAAGGGCTAGTAACAGACCATGAGGCTGGAAACCTCATCCATCGAAAGCTTTTAAGGTCGTAGGTGACTTTGCAAGTTTAGGAGAACCGATGGCCCTCCAGTAGGATACATAAAAAACTGAGGTTGAAGCTCCCTCATTCAAAACGGTCCGATGGAATTTTCTCCCAACTACTTTAGTTGCAATTTGAAATGAAAGTTGGTGGGGTAATCTGGATTTATAGTTCTCCACATTGAAATGGATTAGGTTGGTTTTATCTGGGTCTAATGCTCCCAAATCCATTAACAGGTTTTTGTGCTGTGTTGGACAACTTTGGAGTACCTCAAGGGTAGACATCGCACAAGATGCCTGATCCAAATATTCAATGACATTGTAGAATTGTGCAGCTCAGGCATTGGGATTAAAAATAGACTTCCTGAGGGTACTCTTAGGTGGGTATAAAATTAAATCGATATTAGGTTTATCGATGGTGAGAGGGCCATTAGACTAAGATGGAGGAGAACTAGTGGAAGGAACTTTCTCAGAAGAAGGATTTGCGTCCTTCTTCTCTATTGGCTTGTCCTATGACTGACTACAAGTATTTAAATTAATGGTTTCTGAGGACATCATTCTCATTTCCTCCATATAATTAGAGGTCCCTTGATTATACATGCGCTCTATCAAAAGTTGTTGAGACGGGAAGGGATCGGTAAGCACCACTGGTGTAGGGTTACTCTTTAAAAATTTATTAGTCTCTTCATGACAAGGGCACGCCTTCGTGAAGTGATCACCACCGCATAACTAAAAAGGAAACTTTTCCTTCCTATTTCCTTTATTATAATTCTTTGTGGTCGTAGCCTTGGGATTCTCCTGTTGGTTTCCAAGTTTTTTATTTTTTCCTTTACCTTTCTTCTTATTACCAGGTGTCTACATACTTTGGATAGAATGCACCTCGGTGGAAATCGTAAGAGTCGAAGGAGCAGCAGTAGAAGGATTTTTTTGCTTGGAATGCTTGGCTGCTGACGAGGGCTGGATTGAACCGACAACCACATCAACAAGAGTTTCTGCAGGTGGCTTGGCAGGGTCCGTGTTGGGACGAGGAGCTTGAGGGATTAGGTCATACATAGTTTCGAATTGGGAATATACCAAGTCCAGATACTAAGCGCGACTGATAGACTTCTCTTCAGTAACTTCATCACCCATAGCCACATCTCAGGAAATAGGAGACAACAAAGATTTTGTGAACCAATCAACTAATAGTTGGTCTGGGATGGGAGCCTTAATGAGTCATCTCCACCTTCTCCACTCATGAATATGGTCTGATATATGTGTGGAAGTGTTTTGACGGAACGAAGTTAAAAGGTTTGTACCCATTTCATAATGAATGGGGAGCTCAAAGTTTGTGAGAAATTTTTTTGCCAATGAGCTAAAATACACAAACGAATTTTGTGGAAGTTCAATGTACCACTTCGCGGTCATACCGATCAAAGTTCATTGAAAGAGTCTCAAACGAATAGAGTCATACATCAAGGAGTTGGAAGAACACTACATATGGAATGTCATGACATGATTTTTGGGATCATCTTCCTGCATCCCATCAAACTTTGGAATGTATGATCGTAACTTGACTGGAATAGCAGGCCATGAAGGGTTGTGTTGAATGGGATCATTAATCAACTTGGAAAAATAGGTCAAGTCCAAAGTTGCCAAGAATGGAAGTTTTCGATTAGGTTCGATGTATTGGTAGTATTGATAACGCATGTGCACACCAATAGGACCATATGTTGACTGATACACAAGCTGTTGGGCTGGTCGATAGGCATATGATCCTCCCAAAGATCCTCCCGAAGGGGGTGGACCTCTAGGAGGGGGGCCACCTGGAGGTGGTGGGCCTCCAGGTGGTGGGCCTCCGGGTGGTGGTGTACCTCCAGGTGGTGGTCCCCCAGAAGGTGTACCTCCAGGTGGTGGTCCCCCGGGTGGTGGTCCTCCCGAGGGGCCCCCGAGTGGTGGGCCTCTGGGTGGTGGTAATCCTGATGGTGGTACTCTGTTAGGTGGACCTCCTCTAGTGGGCCTCTTCCTGGTGGCCCTCTAAAGGGTGGGCCACCATAAGGTGGCCCTCCAGAACCTCCAGCAGTTTTTATAGGCATTCTTCCCATTACCGGCATGTAGGACCAATTAGGTTTCCCCCATGGCGTAAACATGTTTCCAAGGTAAGGGATTCCAAGATACATAGTTCCTGTAGATGTAGGTCGATAGTTCATATTTCCTACAGGTAGTTGATCCCTAGGTAACCATAACCCCAAGAAGGTTGGTTGACTGCAAGTTGTGCCCCTAAGGGTTGGCCTGAACTTGACAGAGGGTTTACCATATTGGTGGTGGTGGGAGGAACAACCACTACAATTTTTCCTACAGCAGAGGTATTTTTAGCACTAGTAGCAACTCCACTAATTGATAATGTAAATCGTGTTGGGGGTAGCCCCCCGATGTTGGAATGTAATGATACTATTTGAGCTGAGGATTTTCACCAACTACAGAGGGTATGGGAGGACTAGAAATAGACCTAGGATTTCAAACTGTAGGGTTGGAGGTTTGAATTGGAATATGAGGAGTCACACCACGAACTGGAAGATCATCAATAGGAGCCAAAGTATCGACAAGTGAACGATATCCAGAAGGCCAAGGATATGAAAGACGAGGTAAAAGAGCCGACATAGGTTCTTTGTGTGGAACGGGAGTAGAAATTATTCTTTCCACTCTCTCTTGAAAATTGCGAGCGCGATCAAGAGATGCTTGGATCCTTCTATACTCATCTTCACCTGGTGGAGGGTTCTCAAAAGAAGGTCTAGTAACCCCAAATTCGAAAAGGTATAGAAGTTCCCCAAAAAGGATCATTAGGGCCATATTCAGTTTCAATAGGACTATCGGTACGACCTTCCACCGGAGAATGAAAAAAAGTGTCAGCCATAGGAGGCTGTTGGACCAAGGGATTAATGTAATCAGTGAATTTTTCTCCGCTTTCCACAACTATGATTCCTTCCAGATGGAATTCAGTTGCAGCACCTTGGTCTGTGGCTTCCATTCGGCTCTCCTCTGTAACAGGAGGAAAGTCAAGTGGTAAGCTTTGGTTTCTTTTAAATCATCTCAACTGAAACTCAGCTAGACTGTATGGTCACTAAAACCTAACCTAGGGTTTCAAAACTAGAGAAAATCACACAAAAATTCTCCTACACAAACTATAGGCCACAAGAAAACTTAAGTGACAGGAGGGGCTGAAATAAGCTGGTTCCTCACTAGGATGGTTAATTTTTTGCAACTCGCTATATACTGCAGGGTCCAACAGTAAAATGTGGTGAGGAGGATCAACCATCCCTCACATATATACATGACTACCTGGATGGCACGTGCGTAGTAATCTCCTCAAGTGATTTTCTCGGTGTATTGCACCAACAAGACGGCCAAAAGGGATTTTCTCATATGGTCTCAGGAATCCTAGAAGGGCCTCCAAATATAAACAAGGTACGTGGGAGTTCAAATCTGTAGTAGTGTTGTCTAATGCACAACCATTCACAAGGGGCCTTTCAATATACAATCAAGTACGTGAATTACCTTTCAATATACCTCAAGGGTATGTGAAAGTTCGTTCTATATACCGACTATACATGGAAGAACCGCCCAGGTCCCGGGTTGTAGTGCAGGAAATAAAAGATAGCTCCTAAGTTTTACGACGTCGGAACATGTCTCTAACCTATCACTCAAGTTACTAATATTTTTAACCTATAGCTACCGTGAATTTTAAGTTGAACGGTTAGGTGAATGCATGGATTGATGACAGAAAAAGTAAAACCATGCAATTATGATATGCTAATTTTTCACTTTACTATTCAAAGCATGCCTACTTACAGGAAGGAGAGAGTACTTTCTTTTTCAATTTCGTTTCAAAACCAAAACTTTCCCAAATAGTCTAACTAAAGAAATTTTCCTGAGAATACAAACAAGCAACACACGTCTAATCTGATCTTTGAAAGCAAGCAAATAAGGCGAGATCTCTTTTCCTAAAAATAAAGACAAAAATACTCAAAGGCACACTAAGTACTTTTTTTCAATTTTTCTTCAAAAAAATGGAAAGATCTAACTTAAAACTATGATATTTTTTCTTTTGACGAGACAAGAGTCTAAAAAGAAAAAAGAATATGGAGATATGAAAGCTTATGAGGCTAGTCAGGAATCCAATAATTCATCTTTGAGCAAAATCCTGATCGAATCTCAACAAAAAAAAATTATTTTCAAAAGAAAAAAGAAGTATTTCGTAAACTTAATGAAGAATGAAAGCAAAAACCACAAAGAAGGTCTTCCTTTTCAGTTTTATCAAGCAGCAAAAAGAGATATAACTAAACTAAATCTTCCAAGCACTCCTTTCTAAAATGAAAACCAAGGGTACAAGCAATGAGTTGATGAGTTTAACCTAGCTTTTTGAATTCATCAAAATAAGCATTTACCACATCCATAATTTGAATATAACTACTTAGATCTCTGAAAATAAGCCAAAACACTCACAGAACAGAAAGCAAAAAATCTCAAAGCTTTGAAATGACAAGCAAGTAGAAGGCCTACCTGGCACCGCTTCCCAAGAGTTACTGACAGGGCGGTTCTGGTTCAGCACCGCTTCTCTTCCACTGCAACAGAGCGGTGGTGCTGCTTACTTAGTACTGCGCACAGGAGGTGTCGTTGCTTAATTAGTATTGCTCATAAGCGGTGGCACCGCTTAATGTCCACTGTGCATAGGCGGTGCTTGTTGTAAGTGTAAAAAAAAATAGTGGCGAAAAAGAGTAAGTAAGTTACTATAAAATTGGCATCAAATCATGAATTTAATAGGAATATAAATTACATAAAGCAAGAATGACTCAGATCTAAGCATATATGTTTATACCAAACCAAGATCACACTAGATAAGCTACTAGATATGATTAATGAAAGATTAGAGCTTGGATTTCAAACAAGAGTTTGAAGAGCAAGGAAAATCAGATGTGTTGAAAGCTCTTCCCCAGTGGAGTCGCTAGATTTTTTTTCTACGAATATTGCACCTCTTGCAGACAAGAGTTGTTCCTATAGTCTGAATGGTTCAGATCTAGAACAAATGAGTTACAACATAGATGGAAGACTTCCCCTAGAAGTTACAACATAGACGTAAGTGTAAAAAAAAACAGTGGCGAAAAAGAGTAAGTAAGTTACTATAAAACTGGCATCAAATCATGAATTTAATAGGAATATAAAGTACATGAAGCAAGAATGACTCAGATCTAAGCATATATGTTTATACCAAACCAAGATCACACTAGATAAGCTAGTAGATCTGATTAATGAAAGATTAGAGCTTGGATTTCAAACAAGAGTTTGAAGAGCAAGGAAGATCAGATGTGTTGAAATCTCTTCCCCAGTGGAGTCGCTAGATTTTTTTCTACGAATATTGCACCTCTTGTAGACAAGAGTTGTTCCTCTAGTCTGAATGGTTCAGATCTAGAACAAATGAGTTACAACATAGATGGAAGACTTCCCTTAGAAGTTGTGGATATCTGGAATGAGTCCCTTTGATAGAGTGGTGTAGTTTTTTCTTATGGTGATGACTCTTCATGGACGTATCTACACAATTACATGAAACCAGAAAACAAGATAAAAAGCACCATAATATAATCCACAATTCTATGTCAGTGACTAAGGAATCCAACAGTAAAATACATGATTACAGCAAAACATACTTTACGGGAAAGGAACCAACTTTGCATTAAAGATGAAGAAGAAAGAGTACAACCTTCACCTTAGTTTTTTGATGCTCCTTCACATGCCAATTCCTTGTCCCCAAAATCTCCAACTTGCTCCTTATATTCTCACCCTACTTGAGTCAGGTTTTATAGGCCTTGGGAGGATAGGGATGGTTGAGTAAATGGTGAGTGAGGTGGAAGGGATATCCAAAAAGGATGGATCTCAATTCCAAGTGGTCCTAAGGAGTAGGGATGAGGGTGCCACGAAGTCTTCCTTCTAGAATCTTCATGGAGTCTTCTCTTTTTCACTTTTTACCTTGGGCACCGCTTCTTCTCCACTATGATAGAGTGGTGACAAGGTATAACCGTGCATTGAACAAGTGGAAAAAGGAATGGCACTGCCTACTGACAAGCGATAGTGAGCATTACAGAAGAAGGTAATCCTTCTTGTCTTAAGGGCAGAAGCGGTGCTGGATTTTTATATGCAAGACTGAAGTCAGGGCCAGGGATTTAGGGAAATATCTGATGTTTGGGCCCTCATCACATGATGATGACGAGATTTATGTGTAACAAAACCCATACCTGTGTCGATGCAATCAAAACCTTAAATCAACCCCCATAATTGAAAATTAGTGCTACCGATAGCACTACTTTTCAACTTGTAGGGTTGATTTAAGGTTTTGATTGCATTAACATCGGTTGAGGTTTCCAAAAAGTCATAACTTTATCCTTAAAAAAAAGGTACTACTAGTAGCACCACTTTTCAATTCGGAGTAAAATTATCCACTAAATGCAACATATAAAAAATGATAACTCTTGAGAGTTATCGTAAATTTGTATAATATGTTTCAAGAAGTTTCACCCATAAAAACTGTCTAAATAATAAATGATCACGAACTTGGAATTCCCTACTCAACTAAGATACGACCAACTGAGAATCAGGAAGAACCTCAAGACATTGAATGCCATGTAAAATGGTATTGCTTAAAAGTTCAATAATGAAATTATACTCAACAACATTGTTGGTTGTTGGTATGAGACAAGCACCACCTGATGTAACCAACTGGACGATAGTAGAATAAATCACTCATGTAGTTGAGGCGAGATTCCTAGTATGTTGACTAGCACCATCCAAAAAACCTATGTAATCCATTACTTTGAAAGTATTTGAGAATACAAACAACAACTAAATAAGTGAGAGCTAAGACAACTATAATACATAAAAATTTGAAACAAATGTACATAATGCACAGAAGAAGAATAAAATTCCTATGCATAATACTTCTTCAAATAGAGCTCATTTCTGAGATCTACCAACTTATAAACCTCATAATTAACCAACTCATAAGCACCTTTTTTCAATACTTCAGTAACAATGTATGGTCCAAGACACATAGATTTAAACTTTCCTGTACCCAAGGGATCTTTATCCTATTCATAGACTAAGACTATATCTCCTTCAAAAAAAACTAGGACAAACAGACTTATCATATTAACTTTTTACACATTTCACATGTGCTTCGTTCGCCATAGAAACATATCAACATTGTTCATCAAGATGTTCTAAGTGAACTTAACTCTCTTATAAAGAAGAAGCATAGGGTAAACGTTGAACAACTAGTTTCAATGAGGGAATCTCACATTCAATCGAAAGAACTACCTCAACTCCATGAATGAGTTAAACAGAGGTTCAGTATGCCCACAATGCAGGATATAGTATGATATGCTAATTAGACTTACTAGGCTAACAATTATCTAATGTGTTAGAATAGTAGAGTCAAGCTAAACTAGTTAACCTATCTAAGCAACCAACAACATATCATAAAATATAAGAACAAGAAAATAAAAGGACAAGAGAACACCGATATACGTGATTCACCCTAATGGGTTACATCCATGGGAAGGTAGTCTTCTATTATCTCCAAAATCTCTTCTCTAATATTACAAGAGAGCAAAACACAAATACCCCAAAGAATATAGACGATGTACAACAGTGTCACAATAGTACTACTACTACATCAAGAATACATGATATGTAGAGACTCACTTGACCTTATTATATACTAAGAGATGAGGAGGAATTACTCTCACATATTGTATGTGGGATAATATAATTCTCCAAAATAACATCTCTTAATACAATACCATGGACAAATACTCTACACAAGTATATAAGATTGAGGAAACTTCAAAGTTTGAAGATATATAAGATTATCTCCTTACCAAGGATTCGATGAAGAAATAAAAAAAAATGCTCATCTGGAAATGAGTCAAATCCCGTATTATCAAAATCTTCCCTTGGAAACTCCGTGATAAGTTCAGCAAAAACCAAATATTTTTTAGACTTAGCATATTTGAACTTTAAGTCAAACACTTGAAAGATAATAATCCATGTATTAAATTTACCCCTGATTATTTGTCGGGTTAACACACATTGAAATAGGTTAAGATCTACAACAACAATGGTCTTGCATAGAAAAATATAACGATGGAATATTTGAATGGAAAAAACAGTAGCTACAGCTAGTTTCTCAACATGAAAATATTTTAGTTCAGCACCAATCAATTCACAACTAAGGTAATAGATGATATGCTCTTAAAAAACCATCCTCCTGAACTAAAATTATTGTTACTGTAGAGTCGGATGTGGTGAGAGAACAAAAAATATTTTGTAAAATTTGGTGGATTGAGTAAAGGAGTTGACAAAAGATATTTTTTAAGAGCTTGAAAAGAATTTTGACAAGTATCTTCATATAATATGCAGTGAAATGCCTGAGAAAGTTTGTTTTCCTTTTACACTCTAAAGATTATGAACATTCTAGGAAGGTAAGTTGACAATAGCTTCAATTTTCAAAGGATCGGCCATAATCCCTTTATTGGACAATATGAAACCTAGAAGACGTCTAGACTCGATGTAGAAAATACATTATTAGGATTTGAGTGAATGTTATAATGTTTTCATCGCTCAAACACAAGAATAATATAAGCATGATGATCATGTATCTTTCAAGAACAACTTGCTAGATCATATAAGTAAGCTTCAAAAATGCATCCAATGTCATGAAAAGAGAATACATAGCCCATTGAAAGGTAGCTCCAACATTTTTAAGGCCATAGGGAATTGTTTGATAAACAAAATCTTCCAAAGGGCGTAAATACAGTTTTATGTTGATCCTTAGGTTGGATTTGAATTTGGTTGAGGCCTCAGAATCTATCCATAAAATAAAATATCTCCCCCCTTGCAGATTCATCAACAATTTGATCGCTTAATGGTGTTGGAAAAGTGTCCTTATGACAAGATTTGTTCAAATAATGAAAGTCCATGCACATGCATAGATTACCCTACATCTTGTCTATAGGAACAAGATTGGATACATATTCCATTCAAGAAACATGATAAATAAAACCATCCTTAAGAATTGTTTCTACTTCAGCTTTGATAGTTGTCACTTTCCTAGGATTAACAAGATGAAGCTTTTGTTGAACAGGTTTAACATTTTCATAAGTTTTAATCTTGTATTCAAAAATACGGGGATCAATGTCTAACATCTCCTCATATGACCAGGAAAAGACATTGTGGAATTATTTTAAAAGATCAGTATATATAAAAACTTCTTCAGGAGAACAACTCGCACCAATTTACACGATTTCCACAATATTAGGATTTCTAGAGATATTGATCAGAATGGTTTCTAAAATACTATCCATATTTCCTTTGACATATACTCCCTATTGAGGCAAAGTATTTAGCGGTCGATCAACATATTTCAAATGAAACTCTCCACTCTCTATTTTATCGACATCTGAAAGAAAATAAGATTGATGGTGCAAATCATATTAGGGATTATCAGGCCTTGTTAGAGTTTCTAGAATAGCCTTGTCTGGTGTAAAGATTGTATCAAGACAGTTAAGAGAATTGGAGGAATCAATATCCCAAACCGAATCAGTAATATGATCTAAATATTCAAAAAATAAAGAATCGATGTTTGTAGTATTGTGTTGAATTACTTGATAATCCAGTTCAAATTTCAGTTGCAAACAAAGGTAAATTCATTCAAAATGTTAATATTCTTTCACCAAATCTGATGGAGTAGGAAGAACCCAAGGATCATCAAGATATGATGTTTGAAAAGAAGTTATTCATGAAATAGGGACTTCGTCGTTATTCAAAATTGAAGTAGAACTAATAAAGAAAGTAGGATATGGGATATGAAGCATTCCCATCAAAGAAGTAAATATGCCAACTCCTATATTCTTAGTTGTTGGATGATATTTATCAATCCATGGAACATTTGATTTAGGAGGTGCATTAGGATTAGTCCATGTTAATGATAATCGATCTATAACAAAAAAAATTCCTTCGTGAGGAAAACATAACACCCAAAATATTGAAGATACAATAAAAATCATTGCATAAGTACAACTTTGTCCGAACAAAATATTGTAATCGATTGGTGCATCGATTACTTCCATCTCAACACAAACAATTTCCCCCCCGGTTCAACAAAAGAAAAAAAAAAGGAATTATTACATGTGGTCTAAAATACCATCCATTAAAATTTGTAAGCAAAGTAGGTGATGGAGTAAGTTCTGGAGAGCCAATAGCTTTCTAATAATATAGGGCCATGACACAAGTGGATACACCCGCGTCCATGGCAATCCATCCAACAGTCTTTGTAGACTGGACCACATCGATTTATAAGGAAAAATAATGGGGAAGGAGAAGTTTGACATCAAGCGCATCAAACTTGATAACCTGAGCATTCAATGAATCTTTGACTTCCGATAGAAAACAATAAAGCACTCTATTGTGAAGGATAAGTTTGGAATACTTTGAGAGTGGGCATGGTACAAGGTGTTTGAGATAAATATTCAACAATAGAATAGTTGGGTGCAACTCTAACATTTGGATTGTGCTATGCTATCTTGTAAATACATTTGATTATTCTAAGCATTGTCTCTCCCATGGGTTTCTCTATATAAAGAGAGTTTTGTCGTTCTGGATTTCTTTAGTCCCTCGAAGAGGACTCAAGGTAACCATAATCTTTGGCTCAATTTCATAATAGAACATTTGAACCAACTATATTGATGAATGAATGACCATATGAGGGTTTACTTTGGGTGTACCTTGTGTGTCGCATTGTGTGTTTCAAGTAGGATTGGAAGAACCATAAGCCATGTGTTGTCCTTGTGGAAAATGACTGGTTAAAACAACAAGTGTTGTTTCTGATTCAATAACTTATGTGTTTCTTCCATCAAAGGGAATTGATAAGTAAGATTGTCTCCCTTGCAAAGATTACAAGGGAATTTAACTTTTCTTCAGTCTTTCTTATACGCACTAGCATTATTGTGAGTGTCTTGTTTATTAGTATTATCCTCTCCTTCCTTATTCTTGTCATTCTTATTTTCATTGGGTTATTGGTTAGCCTTTGGACTAGCCTAGATAGTATTTACAGAGGTTGTTTGAGAATAATGAGAGGAAGAAACGTTAACTACTCCTATTGTAGAATGTTGAATGGACATATTTTTCATATAATTACTAATTTCTTACGCAACAAAATTCCACACATAATCAACTATGCCATCAGTATGTGTTCATGTTTTAGGTTTCAAAGGGTTCAAATTAGGACTTAGTGCATCTAGTAAAATTTTGTATAATAACTCAAAATAAGAATAGATCAAGTTTAATTGTTGGTATTTAAATATGGATTCCTCCTTCGTACTCACCCCTTAAGTAGAAACATCCTTGGAGATATATGGCAACAAGGACATGGAAAACCATTCCAACAAGAATTTAGGGGGAATATTAGCCTTTAGCAACCTCTTCCTCCTACACTATTATTATATTTGATATGAGATTTGGGTAGATTTGTTCTATTGAAATTGTGACAACTGAGATCAATATTGGCATCATACAGAACTAGAATATAGAATTGATTTAGAAACACATGTTTTAACTCATGAAAGCAATGGTAGGAAATACTAGGAAACTCAATGTAACATTTTGTGGCTACTCCGGTGAGAGTGCATTGAAACAATCTGAAACAAATTGAATCGTCATTGAGTGAATTGGAAGAACACCACAAATGAAAAGTAGTAATGTGATCTCTTAGATCGTCTCCAATATTACCTTCAAAATTTGGTATGTCTAAAGGAAGTTTGGTTGGGACTGGAGGAAAACTTGAGTTATGACACACCTGGTCATTCATCAATTTTGACAAGTCTGAAAAATTCAAAGTTTCCAAAAAAGGAAGTTTAGGTTGTGTGCAAAAAGTATTCGCATATGAACAATGGGGTGGGAAGTTTCCACTGCTAGGGTTCCCAAAAGACTGGTATGAATTCCCCCCATCCATACCTTGTGAAATAAAGGCTCCCTGAAATGGGTTCTAATGATTTTGTAAAAGGTTTCCCCCGGCTAAATTACCTTGTAACCAACTCCACTGATCCTGAGAAGGGTTTTCCTCTGTTGGCATTGTAGTTTAAGGGATGAAATTACTACCACCTCCACTAAACAATGAGAAGGGAATAGATCTAACAAGAAAAACCACAACTCATTTGAGTATTGCATCCTATAAATGGGTTTTCTCCTGAAATAGGTCAAGTGGATTGGAAAGGTACACTCCCTACTACAAGGATGGATGACAGAATGTGCACCCAATTCTAAGGAGAACATTACAAAGGTATTGAGGAACCTTCTATTCCAATGGTAGTATTCAGAAAAAGTGGTTGAGAATTCATAGGAAAATGGGGAATACTCACCATTGAAATCCCATATGTAAAAATATTTGTCCCAAATGGTGAATACAAGGAAGCACTCAAAGATTGAGTGGTTGACAAGCCCACGGGTAAGGTACTATTCACAAATGTAACAATAGAAGTTGTACTAGCTTGTGTTGCATTTGAAATTTGGGTACTAAAGCAAGGAGGATATAATCCTCCTATAACTAAAACCAATATGAGAGTATGCAGATCACCATATCCTAACCCTTCTTTAGAACTATCCGTGAATAATCCTAGACATATACGGTAAGAAATTATTCATGGTTCCAAAGAACTTAGAATTTGCACAAGGACTGAATCATAATATCCAATTAATGAAGGTTTAAAAGGTCTAATAAATCCTTTGTCTTGAAGATATTCAAACCTAGTAACTTTTAATGTAGAAGTGTTAGTTCTTGCAAGTTTTGGTTCACTAATCAAATCAGTAGAAACTGCTAGCTCAAAAGAACTAGTTGTGTTTAATCGATGCCTCTGAGGAGGCAATGGAGGTTCCACTCTAATAGGAGGAAGATTTTGGATCCTCCTAAATCAACAGAGTGGTTGATATTCCACCCTGAATGAATATTTAAAACATATTCAAGCTTAATACCAACCAAACATAGAGAGCATACCACTAAAAGAAATCCTTAAGATATCAAAACAAGCAAACAATGGGCATTTCAATGTTGGTTATGGGTTGATTAAGTCTTGAAACCATACAACAAAGGTGTGAGAAGCAGCTACTAAGACCTCCGCTAACAACCTTTCTTGGTGCAAGTAACCTAAAAAGGTATGGGACACCCTCCAAGGGTACTTATAGTTTGGTTCAATGTTCACCTAAGTTACCACAGAAATCCCCTTAGAGTCACCTAGGTGGTCCCTAGGAAAAAAAATAAGGATACCAATTCGCAGTCAATGTTTGGGGGAACAGTGGACTGTCAGGATCATATGTATGTGGAGGGTAACTAAGCCCAGAGCTTCAAGAATACTGACACCATAGAGGAGCCAATTTGGTACAGATGAAAATCCAATACACACAAAATCCCATAAATACTCGATTAAAAATCAGAGCAGTAATATCCTCAACTTAACCCCACACGACCTTCATTCTTGAATCTTGTTTGAAAGGAGCTTCTCGGCCACACTTAAACGACAATTAGATTTTTCCTATCCTTAGTCTGACACCTATGCTTAACAATTTAAAAAAACCTTAGAGTGTTTATTTTCACCCTAATCCAAGGATGCTACACCTAGACTAGTTTGTGAACCCTTTAAAATAAAAGTCTAATCAATTTTAAGATTAGTCACTTACTTTTATAGGTTTTTTTTACTCAAGGGATGTCGAAGTGCAACTGAATGGTAAATGGTACGTTCTCACACTTACAAAAAAATGAACACCACAATAACATAAATGCTTAAAAATCAAAGAGAAATATTAATTGAATTTTAGTGAAAAAATAAACACTTGTGAAAGCGAAAAAAAAATTCAAACGTTTTACTTTTTATGTTTTTGTTTTATGAAAATTAAGCAAAGAAAAACACAACCTCTCTTTTTTCTTATCAAAATTGAAAAATAAACATCTTCAAACACCTAAAACAAGAATCTACATTTTATGTACAATGTTTGCAAGAAGGAAAAAGTATGGTATACCGTATATTAAAGCAAATTTGTTTCATAAACTATTTTGATGCGCAAAACAAAAACAAGTACAAAAACTAATTGCAAAAACAAACTTCTTTACAACTTATCTTGCAATAAACAACCAAAGAAAAACTTCCAAATAAATACGAAATATTTTTGTGTTTTCTCTTTGATAAAATCAACAGAAAATAAGAGAGAAAAGACAACTAAGTTCTTTACAAAATTCAGATTTCCAAATAAATGATGAAGCAACCTGAACAAACAATAAAATAAAATCTTGGTAACAAACCCTATCCTAAAAAAAAATTGTTTATAAAAGTATTGCTTTATGAAGCTCAAGAGACCAATTAACGATTAAAAACCCAAATCTTCCAATCAAATAAAGAGAAATTGAAAAAATAGAGCAGACAAGGTCAACACGCTCTAGTCTACAACATCCCACATATATACACGCTATGTTCCACTACAACACGCGTATGAACTTAAGCATACTTAAAGAAGAAGAAAAAATCCCTCCTACTGGAACATATGTGCCTGTGAACACATTAAGATGTGTATATATGCTTATTTGAACACTACGGGATGCGTATGAGTGCAGGAAAAACAAAAAATAACACTTACAAGTTTTAAAAAAATCCCAATCTTTACTATAAGGGTTCCTAAATGAAGATGAAACTATTCTAACTAAATATTTGCATGCATTTGGCTTGCGAGGAACAAATAAATCTTTGAGGGATCTATTTTTCCTTCTTCTCATGTTTCAACTCAAATTTTGTCTATATTTCAGTATTATCGACCACAATCCAAAATTAGTGTTGTTAGATCGATCGTGTCATTGGTAATTCAGAAGTATATCCCCTAGTCCTTCTTTGATGGGGCCAGTCAAGAGGAAAATTGTATCAACATATTTGGTTTTGGGACTCATTTCTCAAAGGATCGTTACTTGATTGGGAAAGGAACTCTAGTGTGTGGTACCAATAATTTTGCAAAACATCACAAGACTTCAAGTCTTCAATGATTCTAGTCTAGTTATCAATTGGATGCGAAGGCGATGCAGAAATCAGGAATAATGGTCTAATCTATCTGATAGATCAATTGAAGATTATCGGTGGCTCATTCATGTTCGTTCAATATAAGCACATCTTCAGGAAATTGAACATTGTAGCTAATGTCATTTCCAAACAAATTTTATCCATGGATCCTGACTTTCTCAAGTTAGAATAATTTCGTGGAGGCTCCTTTCTCTCCTCTCAAAAGTTCTATTTGTTGATATTTTGATTGATCTTGGGTCATCTTCAATACATTGTTGTATTTTGTTCTGATTTTTTGAAAAGACATGGCTTGCAACATTTATGAGTAGTATTTTTGTTTGGACCATGCCAATGGCGTTGAAGGGTGTAATTTATGTTTTTATTAATGGATATACAATTTATTCTTAGAAAAAAACAAATATTTGCAAGAAAAACAACAGAAACAAAAAGAAAAATGACCAAATAAAGCACAATAAAAACCATAGAAACATCCTTTAATAACCCAAAATAGGAGAATCTTCGCAACGGATTCGTCAATTTTGTTTCAGGGAAAATCCTCTAATGGCTATGGGTTGGATATATAACAAAGTGGCGCCCCATAAAGCTACTCAAACAATCATTTTCAAGAAAAAAAAATTAAAACAGATTTACGTCTATTGAATGAAATTTGAAAATAAGAGATCAAGGGCCTACCTATAATCCAACGGTATTAGAAAACCCATTATTTAATCTATGATCTCAATGTGTTCTTGAAAACTTGCAATCATAAGCTCAAACAACAACCCAAACAGAAAGCTAAAAATATAGAGAATTAATTGCAAATCAATTATCAAGATAACAAAGAACAAAAATTCAGCACATTATATGACATGAAAGAGAGTACTTTATATAATAAAAATAACAAGATACATGAAGGATAACACATGTTCTAGGTTGTAGAATTGTTCTGAACCAAAATATGAGTTCCTCTTCCCCGGCCACACACATGTGCAAATATGAGTTCCTCTTCCCAGGCCACACACATGTGCAACTCCTTCGTGCTCCATGTTGTAGTTTCTTGACTAGATAATAAGTGGAGGTTGATGGAAATGAAGAGTTCCATATATGCAGGAATGATTTGCAAACTTGGGACTATGATAATGGATTCTGTTTGTGCCAAAAATTGTTCCCAGACTACGAAAGAACAAGCCAACACAATCTCAATAAACACAATTAAGTAAAATAGGTTTTTCTAGGGTTTTGGTTGTAAAGTTTGTAGACAAGAGGGCAGGAACTTCATGAAACCAAAGCAAACACTAAATCATGAGAATTTGAAGGACTGAGATGCATAATATATAAAACATAAACCAAACACAATAATCACAGTGCTGAGTTCCACCCACAGTTAACAAGCATTTCATGCATAAAAATCTTAAATAGGAAATGAGTATACTAACTGAGTGATTAACACAAATCAGAAATGAAACCAGTCAATAGTCTAAAAAGGGCTTATAATTGCATATATTTCATAATTCAGTCATCAAAAACACATAATATTTTTTACACTTAGCTCATAAACCACAGTCTGATAGCCTCCTCTTGCAACAAATATCAAACCCTTGGTCCTTTCCCATACTTACATTTATATTGTTCCTTCAAAAACAGTTACATAACTTATCCAAAACTACTTTTAGGTCATCTATCGAATTTTTCAAGATAAGCTATCATTATAAAAAAATGAAATAAAATTTTCAAACTAACTAATAACTACTCTTCTTAAATTACTTTTACAAGTCTTTTGCTGCCTCTGCTAAAAGAGAAATTCCCTCTAAAGCCTAGGATTTCCTTCTGGCCTCCTGGTGATCTGCTTCCAAATATGCAACTCTTCTTGTCAACTCTTCATTCTGTTGTGTCAGCTCCTGAATATTTTGCTTTAGTTCTGTAAATTGGTTCTCTGTATGTCTTTTTCTTTTTAAAGGTTCTTTAGAAACTGAAATCAATTCCTGATAATGACTATTTACCTCTTCCATATCTTCTCTCAGTATTTTATTTGCAGTCACTAATCCTTCATTGCTTTCATGCAGATACTCAATTTGATGCTTGCATTGCTTGATACTCCTTTGCAAATTTTCATTTTCAGAATCCATGTATTTTCCTTCTAACACTGGCTGCATTCCTTCAGGTATCCAAGGGATTTTTAGCTTCCTAAAAATTTCTTCATCTTCTTCCATATGCTCTATCAAGGTCATTGGAATTTCCAAATACTCTTTAGCTTCAATACTGCACTTAGCTGATTTCTCAGCCACCTCTCCTTTTTCTATACCAAGGCTCTTTAAATCATTTTGATGTTGTTCTAGAATCATCTTCTCTCGAACCTCCATGAATATTTCTGAGATCTTAGTATCAGTGAAAATTGGTTTATCTTCTGAAACTATTTGTTTTTTACCCTTCATAACCTTTATGTTTTCATCTTCACTATCTTCTAATTTCTCCTGAGATTATGAATCTTCTATTATTGTAATCTTCTTTTCAACCAGTCTAGGGTTTAACAACTTCTTCATATTTAACCTGAGTTTGTTCTTTGGCCTTGTCTTGGGCCTCCAAACTGCTCCAACGTCTCCTAACATTTTCAAAACTTTCCCTTGATGTGTTATTGAAGCTAGTTCAACAACTTTCATTTTCTTCCTTCTTGACACTGTCTCTTCTTCAAAATGGGTGTGTATCTCCTGTTTAGAATAAACCCTAGCTTTATCAGTGATATGAACCCTAGCTTCATCAGATAAATATTTTTATTCTTCTTCATAGAGTACTGTAATAGGGACTTGTTCCTGTCCCTTCACATCTTCATTTACAATTTGGTTCAGTTCTTCAGGAGAAGCATCTTCTACATGCTCAATTTCCTTCACTTCTGACTTTGAAACTTTGTTTTCTTCAACATTAATTTGCTGTTCAATTTCAATGTTTTCATCTTCTTGGTTCAAAGATTTTCTTGGTTCACCACCTTCTTCATTCTTGACTATGTCTTTCCTTTTAAGTTTCTTGATCAAATTCTGACCTTTATCTAACTGTCTCTTCTGAGACTGCTCTTCCTTCTCTGTTTGGAAACCTGACCAAAGTAGGAAATATTCCCATGTCTTCTCTCTTTTTTGAAGTACAGTGCTTATGACTAGTTTTATAAGCCCATGATGAAATATTGATTGTTTGGTGTGATCCTGGTGTTCTTTCACCCTGCTAGACATATTCTGTAAACTTTTCAAGAAGAAGAATGGGAGATTCATTTTGGATTCATGACTGAGATGTTGAAGGAATCTAAAATGATACTTAAAAACAAAAGCAAATCTCCCTTCACAAGTGATATAGCTTTGTAAGATTTTGATAGGCTCTATCCATTCTGGTTTAAACTTTTGAATAGGTACTCCCTTTCCCCAATCCGCTACTACATCTGGAAGTAGATACCTCTAAGCATCAAAAGTGAAAGGCACTTTTTTAAACTAGCATTCACCCTCATCTAAAATCCCTGTAGCTTCTGCTGACAATTCCCTAGTCAATTTAAACTTCAAAGTATCAAAAGACACCATATCCTTATCCAAACATTGAGCGAATTTATAAGATACTTCTGAATGATAACCTTCAATTCTTTCAAAAAATACTAACCACCCTGCCTCTGAAAACAGTTTTGCACAATCTAGAAAAGTTTGAACCCAGCTCATGTCTGAAGGTTCTGCTCTATTAGTCTTACCACTTCTTTTCATTTTGAACAATTTTCAAATAGCCTCTTTCAATAAAACAAACTCTGAATTTCTTCACGTCTTGACAATCTGGCAGACAATGTTGTATGGGGAAACCTAAAACCCTAAACTGAACTCTCTCGTTTAAACTGATAAATACTTTAATTCCATTGACAGAGAATTCGTCATTTAGTATGAATTAGATTTATAAACTAATAATCTTCAATCAATTATTTCATTAGTCCTCTTCTTAGAAAATCCCCAAATTTATGAACTTTGGTAATGATTCGCAGCCTACCTGTCAAAGTGATGAATCCAGGTGTTGGAATCATGTTTTCTTGACTGTCAGGTGTCCAATTGCATTTCTCAATCTTCTCTAACCACTTCAATAACTCCAAACGACCACTCCTCAAAGCCCTAGTTTTTCGCCCTGTTTCAAAATTTGATTACAGACTGTTGATTCTTCGCCACAAACTTCATCTACTCTACGTGCACTTCAGGGGATATGAGATTCAAGGCACATTTGTCTCATTATGTTCAACCATCATTATTCCATCACTCTACAATAGACCATCGCGACTCGCCCTCATGATGATTTTCTTGACGTATTCACACCTGTCACAATGATCATTCTAGAGGAAACACGTATCAAACCCATTCCATGTGTGAGAATTTCAAAAAAATCTGACCCAAAAATGATGATTTTTGAACTGCGCGACTTTCTTGTTGCGCATGTGTGCAATTTTTTCAGGCTTGCGCTACAAGAAAGTCAACTTTAATGATTTTCAAAAATAAAACTCATGATAATGGTTTAACCTTGGTTAAAGAACCTTAATCAAGATTTTATGTTATTTTTTTAATACCTTTTAATCCATATAAACATTCTATAAGCCCTCTAACTATGAATTCTAATAAATTAAACCAAAATTTGAAAAAAACTAAGAAATCATATAAACATGAAAATTAAAGGAAAAATATTCAAACTATCCTAAGAAACAAAATTTTCTAGGAGAAATGAATAAAACCAAACTTCAAAACATAAACAAATGTATTAAAAGATAGAAAACAAAAACAAGCTCTAACATCCGGCTCCTACTGTGGGATGAAGTCCTCCTTGTGAGGATTCAAGAACCTGTAGACCAGTGCCTTCTGTGCCGCTGCCTGCTAGTCTGCAAAATTTCCATTGGGTTATGGAATCCTTATTCTGTTATTCACACCGATATATACAATGAAAGTCTAGTATCCATCTCAAAAACTGTAAAAATGCTTGAGGAATCGTCCATTAACTGGATTAGACAATTCCTCACCCTCCAAAGTTTGTAGTACAAAAGTATTGTTTTCTAGAATCTTTGATACTATGAAAGGACCAAACCAAAGGTTATCAAACTTGTCATGCTTTCCTTTCTGCTCCTTCCTAGCATCCCATCTCAAAATCATATCTCCCACTGAAAAAGTGTTCTCTTTGATCTTTCTATCAAATCTTTCTTTGATATTTAACCTATACAGCTGAGCCTTTTCTTCCATTGTTTCTCGTTTCTACTGTAACTCTATCAGTGCATAAATTATTCTTTGCATATCATTAGGTTCTTCCTAACAATCTTGAAAAAATTTCATCACTGGGATACCCAACTGAACAGGAAAAACTGTATCAGTACCATATACTAATTGGAAAGGAGAGGTTCCAATTTCTTTTTTAACTGTTATTCTATCTGCCCATAATGCATATTTTAACATTGAATCCCATGATCATTTATTATGCTTCAATAACTTCCTGATACTCTGAATGATATTCTTATTAGATGACTCATCTAACCCATTTTCCTGAGGATAATAAGGTGTTGAGTGTTTCAACATAATCCCATTATTTTCACAAAATGCCCCCATAGACTTAGATTTAAAAGCTTTAGCATTATCAGTCAATAATTTCTAAGGACATCCAAATCTACTAAGAATATTTTCTTTAATAAAATCTATGATTACCTTGTCTGTTGCATTTCTTGTGGGAATAGCTTCTACCCATTTAGTAAAGAAATCCGTAGCAGTCAAAATCCACTTATGCTTCCCTAAAGAAGATGGATTTATCTCTCCTATGAAGTCCAAACCCCATTGCTGAAAAGGGGCATTAACTACAATTGATTTTAATGGTAATGACAGCAACTTTTGCTTACCAGCAAACTTTTGACAAGGGATACATGCTCTTACCTGCTGATATACATCTAAGAATAAGGAAGGCCAATAGTATCCAACTCTTAGAATTTTATAAGTTGTTGCCTTCCAATACTTATGTCCCCCACAAGCACCTTCATGAGATTCAGAGATTACTCCTTCAATTTCTGGTTTATCCAAACATCTAAGCAAAATACCTCCTGAATCTTTCCAAAACAGTTGTTGTTCTATCAATCAATATTTAGTAGTTCTCAACTTCAAAGACCTAGTAGTTTTCTTGTCTAAATAGTCCGGACATTGCAAATACAAAAGAAAGTGTACAATATCTGCATACCATGTGGATTCTACATAGTGGTCCATAATCTTTTCTTTCTCCTGCTCTGCTTGGATTTCTTCCTGTGCTGGTTGTTCTGCCATGAGATGTAGAGCTAAAGATTGGCAATTTGAATCAACTAACAATTTAGCTAAACCTTGTCCCTTTACTAGCTTTGTAGGTCTAATGTCTACATCATATTCCATTATTTTTGTAATCCACTTCCCTCTTTTTCCCTCACTATCAGGCTGATTCAAAACATCTTTAATGGAAACATTAGGAACATAAGCAATAACCTTGGAATGTAAAATATAAATTCTGAAAAAATTCAATGTTTTTACCAATGAATAAGCCTGCTTCTCTAAAGTGTTGTATTTTAGCTCTTAGTCTCTGAGAGTCTTGCTAAAAAACGCAATATGTTGTTCAAGACCATCCTTATTCTTCTGTAATAAAACAGCAGCCAATGTATCTTCAGATGCAAAAGAAAAAGTTAAAAATTCCTTTGTAAAATTAGGACTTACTAATACTGGAGCTTCCGTAAGGGTCATTTTAATCTTTTCAAATGAGTTTTTTGCTTCTTCAGTCCACTTGACCTCCTGATCTTTCTTCAACATAGCTGTAATTTGTTTAATGGTTTCAGCAAAATTTGGTATGAACCAACGCAGAAAATTGATTTTACCAATAAAAGATTGTACATCCTTCTTGCTCCTTGGTAAACTTATTTTCAGTATTGCTTTCACCCTTTCCAGATCAATCCTTATGCCATCAGCTGAAACTAAATGACCCAATAATTTACCCTCTTGTACAACAAAATGTGATTGCTTTGGATTAAGAGATAAACCATATTTTATGCATTTCAGAAAAGTTTGTTTTAAGTGTTTTAGATGCTCATCATCTGATTGTGAAAAGATTGTAATATCATGTAAGTAAATCACTACAAACTTATCTCTTTCCCCTACAAAGGCTATGTCCATAGCTCTTTGAAAAGTAGCTCCAGCATTCATTAATCCAAAAGGCATTTTGTCATACATGAAAGTACCCCAAGGCGTAGTAAAAGTTGTTTTTTCTCTGTCATCAAGGTGCATGGAAATTTGATTGTATCCAAAAAAACCATCAACCATAGAAATTCTTTGTGCACCAACTACCTTCTGCAATATTTGTTCTATTTTTGGAAAAGGGTAATTATCCTTCAATGAAGACCTATTCAGATTTCGAAAATAAACACACAGTTTGATCTCATCGTTATTTTTCCTGACAGGAATTAAATTGGCTACCCATGAAGAATATCTGAGGGGATCAATAATCTTAGCATCTAATAACTTTTTCACCTCCTTTTCTATAATAGGAAACAAAGCTGGATTTATCCTCCTTAATTTCTTCCTGAAAGGTTTAACATTCGGTTTTAAAGGCACTTTATGATGTATAATTCCAGTATCATATGTCTTCAAATATTCATATGACCAAGCAAAACATCAACATACTCTTTTAACAACTTGATGTACATGTTTCTCTGCTCTGCTGTGAGTGCTTTTGAAATCTTCACCATTCTAGGATGTTCAGGGGTGCCAATGTTACAGTCCACTACATTTTCTTCTGAAGATTGTACAATAGGTTTTAAAGGTGTATCATCCTTTGAAAATATCCTCTCTAAAGGCACCAAACCCTTAGGAATGAAATTACTTTTAAGTTCAATAATCTTGTGACCTACAATCTCATTTTCTGCAATACCTTCAAACTCTTCAACCTCATCATCTATTTCTTGATCAATTAAGGAATTGGAAAACTCACCTGTCAGCTCTAAAAACCTTTTTATTTCAATATCATCTTCAAAAAATTTCAATTGCTTTACATTATCAGGCACAGAAGGTCTGTATCTAACCTCAAAAGGATACTTTAGCCGTGTTGTTTTGGGAATCCTGAAATGTGTGGCTGCTAGGGCAAGAGAATCAATAGTTTGGTTATGATCCCTAGGAATATAAGTGATATTAAAAGCCACAAAATAATTTCCTATCATGTCCCATACTTCATTACGGTACACTTTCAGCAAATCTTGTTTTACTTGATAGTTGTTCCTCACTTCCTGAACAACCAACTCGGAGTCGCCATACACAGAAATCTGCTAAATACCTAAGTTTTTTGCATCTTTCAAACCCAACAACAAAGCTTCATATTCTGCAGTATTATTGGTGGTAATAAATTCCAATTTATACATTAACCTTACTGCTTCACCACCAGGAAATATTAGAAGAACCCCTGCTCCAACACCCTCCTTACATGATGATCCATCAAAATACATTTGCCAAATTTCATCTTCTTGTTCCCTAGTGTATTTGACTGGATTTTCTTTTTCAACCTGTAATAAACTAGCAGTATCATTATCATCACTAAAATGCAACATACAAGTACCCAAATCCTTGTCAACAGCATACAAGGGATGATTTGTAGGGTTCTTCTCATCAATCACAATATAAGCAAATTTAACTCTCTATATAACCTTCTGTTTTCTCCTCCAAATACAAGAATGGTGGCATATGTTAAGTCCATTTGTAGAGTTCCACCAACCTTCTTGGCCCAAGATCTAGAAAGGAGCAGTCCAAACTTAGGGGTAATGTCTGCTACTACCACATCCATAATCACACTCTTCATTGGTAGCTGAGCTAAACTAACCACCATATCCTTTATCACTCCTAAACATTTTATAGCTCGTGAATCAAAAGCATAGAAATCATGATAAGGTTTTGTTATGCTCAAACCTAAAGCCTCCATGATAGCTTTTGGCATTAGGTTATGAGATGCTTCTGAATCCAAAAGGCAATTGTGTATCATCTGCTCATGAATAGTTAGTGTGATGTAAAAAGGAGGTGATGCACTTGCCTCATTGTCAATTTTTTCTGCCAAGGCTGACCCAATAAATATTTTAGGACTTTCCTCCTGTAAATTCACTGTGTCAAAGGGAAGTTGACTGTTTGTTGAACCAATCATTTTCAAAACTGAATTTTTGTAAGAACGATTCTTCATCAACTCAGTGAAATGCATAGGGATCTTGATTTTGCCTAATTCATTTTCAAGGTTGAAATTCTGCATACTTTTATTCACCTCTTCAACTTCAACATTCTTCTTTTGTTTATCCTGATTTTGTTTTTTCTCTAACACTGGATCAGACTGCTGTTTAGGAGGCAAAACTACCTTTTTCTTAGTATTTTGAACTACTTGCTTTGGACCTGATCTTAAATTTAAAGTTTTCTTTGGCTCAGTTTGATATGTATCAGCAGTTATAGCAGTCACTTCAAGATTCAAATCATTTTCTGTTTCAAACACATCTGCATCATAATATTCTGAGTTTAAAAAATCTTCTTCAGTCACAAAACCTTCAGTCAACTGTTCTCCAGAATAATTCATATCATGATTTGGATCCTCAAAGAACTCTTCCTCTTCAATTTCTTCTTCATCAACTACATTATTCTGAAGTGGTGGTGGTACTTTTTGATCCTCAATTTCTCTCAGTTTCTCTCCTTTCTTGTTGTATATCATTGTTTCTTCTCTCTCTGGGAATAAAACGAGGTACAAACTATCTTCTAAATTGGTTTGGATTATTAGGGTTTATGTCTCCCTCTTGAATAGGTTTATTTGAATTCTTCTCTAATTCCAACTTGTTTAGTTTTGCTATCAGGATCTTTACTAGCTTGGCCATCTCATCAATTTTACTTTCTGTAGAGTGGGATGTTGAAACCCTTGGAGCTGCCTCTTTCTTACCCTTCCTGTCATATATCTGTTGAGCTGTATTTCCCTTCAGTCTATTTGAAGCTAATATATTAGACTCCACTTCTAATGTTGAATCCTGCATGTTAAGTAAAGTAACATGTCTTCTTTCTCTCAAGAGTAGGGAAAACTCATGATCAAAAGCATTGGCGTAAGTGAGTTTTGCAGAAATTTCTAAAGGTTTAATCTCTGCAGGGATTCTGCCATACATTTTATTGAACCTCTTCGAAAAATTATCTATGGTTTCATCCTTCTTTCTTCTAAGGGCTCCAAACTCAGTAATGTAATATGTGATCCTTGGTATCACCCCACTGTCTCATGAAAAGATCCTGAAGCTCTTCTATTATAGTAATAGAATTTGCAGGTAACTCTCTGAACCATTTTCTGACCTCTCCATCAAGACTCTGTACGAACATCCTCATCCACACATCCTTTGCCTCAATATTTTGATTATCAGCATAGCTGAGAAATGCATCCCAATGCTCCTTAGCTGTGGTTTCACCTTATCCATTAAACCTATGCAAGTATTTTTGGTAATCACCCCCAGGAAGTGCATTCAAAGGCTGAGGAAAAACTAAAGGTGCATACCTAGATGCCACCATTCGGTCCATCATGTCTAATGGCTGATTTTGGGTTGCCATCTTTAAGTTGACTGGTTTAGGTGATGGAAAGACTTGACCAGAACTTAGCTAGAAGGAACGGACTTTTACCAACTTTGAGGTGAAATAAAGGGATTTTTCCAGGAGATATACTCTTTGCCTTCTTGAAAGATTGAGGATTAGTAAAAACTTGAAAATTACTAACAGGGATTGTAGGCTTCAACCAAGATGAATCTTGTTCTTTTCCCTTCAAAATAGAGAACGGTGATGATATGTCTAGTTGATCAGGGTTACATAGGGTTGGTGATGACTGAGACCTTCTAATTTTCCTAGTTGTTTTCAATATCTGTTCTGGGTCTGAGACACCTAGTTCTAAAGGTGAACTAGGTCTATTTCTTGTTCCAACTCCCTTAGTAGCCATTGTGAAATACTGGTGAAAAGTAGTCTTTAAAATTTGCTAGTTTAAGTTCACCTCTTAAAGCCAGTGAAATGATGAGTATCCCAGGGAAAATAGGTTTTCAACTTCGTCCCTGGAAACGGCGCCAAAGATGTTTGTGCCAAAAATTGTTTCAAGACTACGAAAGAACAAGGCAACACAATCTCAATAAACACAATTAAGTAAAATAGGTTTTTCTAGGGTTTTGGTTGTAAAGTTTGTAGACAAGAGGGAAGAAACTTCATGAAACCAAAGCAAACACTAAATCATGAGCATTTGAAGGACTGAGATGCATAATATATATAACATAAACCAAACACAATAATCACAGTGTTGATTTCCACCCACAGTTAACAAGCATTTCATGCATAAGAATCTTAAACAGGAAATGAGTATACTAACTGAGTGATTAACACAAATCAGAAATGAAACCAGTCAATAGTCTAAAAAGGGCTTATAATTGCATATATTTCATAATTCAGTCATCAAAAACACATAAGAGTTTTTACACTTAGCTCATAAACCACAGCCTGATAGCCTCCTCTTGCAACAAAAATCGAACCCTTGGTCCTTTCCCAGACTTACATTTATCTTGTTCCTTCAAAAACAGTTACATAACTGATCCAAAACTACTTTTAGGTCATCTATCGAATTGTTCAAGATAAACTATCATTATACAAAAATGAAATAACTTTTTCAAACTAACTAATAACTGCTCTTCTTAAATTACTCTTACAAGTCTTTTGCTCCCTCTGCTAAAAGAGCAATTCCCTCTAGAGCCTTGGGATTTCCTTCTGGCCTTCTGGTGATCTGATTCCAAATCTGCAACTCTTCTTGTCAACTCTTCATTCTGTTGTGCCAGCTCTTGAATAGTTTGCTTTAGTTCTGTAAACTAGTTCTATGTATGTCTTTTTCTTTTTAAAGCTTCTTTAGAAACTGAAATCAATTCCTAATAATGACTATTTACTTCTTCCAGATCTTCTCTTGTTATTTTATTTGGAGTCACTAATCCTTCATTGCTTTCATGCAGGTACTCAATTTGATGCTTGTATTGCTTGATACTCCTTTGCAAATTTTCATTTTCAGAATCCATGTATTTTCCTTCTAACACTGGTTGCATTCCTTCAGGTATCCAAGGGATTTTTAGCTTCCTAAAAATTTCTTCATCTTCTTCCATATGCTCTATCAAGGTCATTGGAATTTCTTAATACTCTTCAGCTTCAATACTGCACTTAGCTGATTTCTCAGCTACCTCTCCTTTTTCTATACCAAGGCTCTTTAAATCATTTTGATGTTGCTCTAGAATCATCTTCTCTCAAACCTCCATGAATATTTCTGAGATCTTAGTATTAGTGAAAATTGGTTTATCTTGAAACTATTTGTTTTTTACCCTTCATAACATTTTTGTTTTCGTCTTTACTATCTTCTAATTTCTCGTGAGATGATGAATCTTCTATTATTGTAATCTTCTTTTCAGCCAGTCTAGGGTTTAACAGCTTCTTCATATTTAACCTGAGTTTGTTCTTTGGCCTTGTCTTGGGCCTCCAAACTGCTCCAACCTCTCCTAACATTTTCAAAAATTTCCCTTGATGTGTTATTGAAGCTAGTTCAACAAATTTCATTTTCTTCCTTCGTGACATTGTCTCTTCTTCAAAATGGGTGTGTATCTCCTGTTTAAAATAAACCCTAGCTTTATCAATGGTATGAACCCTAGCTTCATCAGATAAAGATTTTTCTTCTTCTTCAGAGAGTACTATAATAGGGTCTTGTTCATGTCCCTTCACATCTTTACAATTTGGTTCAGCTCTTCAGGAGAAGCATCTTCTACAGGCTCAATTTCCTTCACTTCTGACTTTGAAACTTTGTTTTCTTCAACATTAATTTGTTGTTCAATTTCAATGTTTACATCTTCTTGGTTCGAAGATTTTCCTAGTTCACCACCTTCTTCATTCTTGACTGTGACTTTCCTTTTAAGTTTCTTGATCAAATTTTGACCTTTATCTAACTGTCTCTCTGAGACTGCTCTTCCTTCTCTGTTTCGAAACCAGACCAAAATAGGGAATATTCCCTGTGTCTTCTCTCTTTTTTGAAGTACAGTGCTTATGACTATTTTTTTAAGCCCATGATGAAATACTGATTGTTTGGTGTGATCCTGATGTTCTTTCACCCTATTAGACATCTTCTGTAAACTTTTCAAGAAGAAGAATGGGAGATTCATTTTGGATTCATGACTGAGATGTTGAAGGAATCTAAAATGATACTTAAAAACAAAAGCAAATCTCCCTTCACAAGTGATATAGATTTGTAATATTTTGATAGGCTCTATCCATTCTGGTTTAAACTTTTGAATAGGTACTCCCTTTCCCCAATTTGCTACTACATCTGGAAGTAGATATCTCTTAGCATCAAAAGTGAAAGGCACTTTTTTAAAGCAGTATTCACCCACATCTAAAATCCCTGTAGCTTCTGCTAACAATTCCCCGATCAGTTTAAACTTCAAAGTATCAAAAGACACCATATCCTTATCCAAACATTGAGTGAATTTATAAGAGACTTCTAAATGATAACCTTCAATTCTTTCAAAAAACACTAACCACCCTGCCTCTGAAAACAATTTTCCACAATCTAGAAAAGTTTGAACCCAGCTCATGTCTGAAGGTTCTGCTCTATTAGTCTTACCACTTCTTTTCATTTTGAACAATTGTCAAATAGCCTCTGTCAATAAAACAAACTCTAAATTTCTTCACGTCTTGATAATCTGGCAGACAATGCTGTATGGGGAAACCTAAAACCCTAAACTGAACTCTCTCATTTAAACTGATAAATACTTTAATTCCATTGATAGAGAATTCGTCATTTAGTATGAATTAAGTTTATAAACTAATAATCTTCAATCAGTTCTGTCATTAGTCCTCTTCTTAGAAAAACCCCAAATTTATGAACTTTGGTAACGATTCGCAGCCTACCTGTCAAAGTGATGAATCCAGGTGCTGGAATCGTGTTTTCTTGACTATCAAGTGTCCAATTGCATTCCTCAATCTTCTCTTACCACTTCGATAACTCCAAACGACCGCTCCTCAAAGCCCTAGTTTTTCGCCCTGTTTCAAAATTTGATTAGAGACTGTTGATTCTTTGCCACGAACTTCATCTGCTCTACATGCACTTCAAGGGATACGAGATTCAAGGCGCATTTGTCTCATTATGTTCAACCATCATTATTCCATCACTCTGCAACAGACCACCGCGACTCGCCCTCATGATGATTTGCTTGACGTATTCACACCTGTCACAATGATCATTCTAGAGGAAACACGTATCAAACCCATCAACCCAGTATGAATGACATCCCATGTGTGAGAATTTCAAAAAAATATGACCCAAAAATGATGATTTTTGAACTGCATGACTTTCTTGTAGCGCATGTGTGCAATTTTTTCAGGCTTGCGCTACAAGAAAGTCTGCTTTAATGATTTTCAAAAATAAAACTCATGATAATGGTTTAACCTTGGTTAAATAACCTTAATCAAGATTTTATGTTATTTTTTAAGACCTTTTAATCCATATAAGCATTCTATAATCCCTCTAACTATGAATTCTAATAAATCAAACCTAAATTTCAAAAAAACTAAGAAATCATATAACCATGAAAATTAAAGGGAAAAGATTCAAACTATCCTAAGAAACAAAATTTTCTAGGAGAAATGAATAAAACCAAACTTCAAAACATAAACAAATGTATTAAAAGATGGAAAACAAAAACAAGCTCTAATAGATCAATAGACAAAATTTCATCATAAGGATGTTACAATGCTCTCTCCTCCTTCTCATCCTTTCCTTAGCCTCTTTTATACTTTTGGAGAGACAGCTACGGAAGAAGTTATGGTAGTTATCTATGGAAAAAAGGAAGTTAGAATTCGTAAAAGTAATTTCACTTTCCCTGAAATTTTATTATTTTTTAACCTCAAAACAAGGCAGACTTGGACTAAACGATAGTAGGGCGCGTGTACGCATGTTATTCATTTCCAAAGCACATATGTGCATAAAGCATGGGTTTTTTTAGGGTTTTGACTGAGAAGGGATATTTTTATCGAAGCACATAAGGAAAAGGAAGTTTGTAAAGGGGATGAAGCTTATAGAAATGGCCAAAGTGAGCATCTTTGCAATGATGTGGCAAAAATATGCTATAACAGACTCAAGAATTTGGACTCAAATATTCTTAGGTGGATGGATTCAAATTGATTGGATATCCTAATTCAGAATTTGATGGTGATAAAGAGAATGGAGTGTCTACTTCAGGATATCTCATGATCCTTGGATCAACTATTGTCTTATGGAGATCACGCAAACAATCTATTCTAGCATATTTCATAACATAGATAGAATATGTGGTTGCGACAAAAGCAATAAGGGAGATTGTGTAGCTCAAGAAAATACTTGAATATTTACAGGAGAAACAAGGTTAATTCTACTTCTCTACTAATTTGAAATACTTTTGTAATAAGTTGGCATAAAATCCAGATTTCATTATCAAACTAAGAACGTCAACACAAAGTACCATCTAAATTGATATCATGTAGAGGACAAGACAATTCATTTGAGACATTGTTCCACAAATGAGCAAATTACAAACATCTTCACCAAAGCATTTGGAAGAGAGACTTGAAAAGTTCATAAACATGCTTGGACTCATGAACACCCCTTCGACTAAAGGTGGGGAATGTTGGATACCTAATCATACAAGATTGAGGTATAATGTAAATATTGTAAAATATTTCAAATATGAGTTTTAAGTTATGAAAATGAAGGGGCATGTACCTTGGGAATATGAAACCCAAAGGTCACCTCTCTCAGTTGTATAAATAAACCATCCACACTCAATAAAATCAATTCAGCTTGGATTTACTCTAGACTTGACAACGGTGTAGCAATTAGTGTTCTAGAAGGCATAACTACACATATAAGTCCAACATATTTATCCCTAAATATAACCATGAAGAGGACAAAGGCCAACTAACTAAAATAGGCCCTCCCTTGGACCCAACTGAGGAAACATGCTAGTTGTACTAGAGATCCCCATATTGTTCATGCATGCTCTAACATATGTAGCTACTATTGAAATTTATAGTGAGGAAGGTCTTCTACATTGCTTGGTGTCTAGGAATTTATAAAGGACCTAGGAGACTCTCCTATAAATTTACTTTAATGTTATAAAGTTAATGTGAGTTTTTATTAAAGTTGTGAGAGAAAATGATTTTATTTCACATAAGTGTAATTTGTCTCACCCATGGAGAGTGAAAAGATACTTGGGGTGAAGAGACAAAGTCACCTGGGAAAGTGAAGATACAAAGTCAATTAATAAAAAGAGAAGTAGGAGAGTTTAGACATACATTTTTCCAAGAGAGTTTTAGAGAGAAGTGTGGGAGGCATTCCAAGAGAGAGACTTTGGAGAGTTGAACGAGGAAAGTGAAGAGCTAAAGGAGAAGAATTTTAGAGCAGCAAGAGAAGGTGCATTTACCAAGGAGGGTGAGATACCCAAGCTTGGAGGGAGGCACAAATTTCAAGGCAAAGGAATGCAGCGCGCTTTCCAAGGCAAGAAGTTTGTACTATTGCATCGTACAACTAACTTAGCATAGAAATCAAGAGGAATGTATAGCTAAGAGTTTGCACAAAAATAGAGAAGAATTTATTGTTGAAGGTACAACAATTTTTTGTATATATTTTGAGGCAGCTATTGTGCATTGATTTCAAGGAGAAAATCATAGTTTGTGTGGGACATACAAGTCTGTACAGACTGTACTTATTGCTGGTATTTTTCATGTGTATTTGGCATGAAAAATGAGATGATTGTGTGCCTTAAAAGCTGAATGTACTTTATGTGAATTTTTTATTTGTGCTAAGAGCTCTTTTATGAAAGATTTATTCATTCTAACTACTTTCCCCCTTCGGGGGAGGGTTTCCAAGGTCATTTGACCAAAATTTCAAGTGTCTAATGTGCTGAAATTGATTGTGGTCCATTGTTTATTTCTTCTGATATAATTTCAGTTTACTTAGCATTCGTATTTATGCTCATAAAAGTACAATAGCATGTGTTCAGTTGAATGCATGACTATTGAAGTTTTATATGAGGTTGAAATCAGTGAGTATGTTAAGTGTTTAACAGAATGTCTAGTTAATTTTATGCTAGTTTTATGAGGTTATTTAACATGGTATCGGAGTTGGGGACCTAAAAATATCAGTGGACGATAGAAGACGGTTTCTTGACAAGAGTTTTGTTGGTTGGAGCAGTGTGTTCAGATTTTGGCACTTGGGTTGCAAGTGATTTGCAAAAGGGGATTTTGATTGGAAGAAGAAGATAAAACTCTAGTTGTTGAAACTGTTTGACCAAAGTCTTAAAGGAAGTTGCATCTAGCCATATGAAGGGGATGAGGACGATATTCCTCAGTATTTCATAGATAGACTCTCATGCAGATTATGGGACTAGTACTACGCATATAGTAAAGAGGGTTGGACATGTCAGATTCCAACTAGATTCAGGTGGCTCTCTAAAGGTGGCAAGAGTGATGCATTTCCCAGAGTTGAAAGTTACTTTGCTCTCAGGTTTATCTCTAGTCGATGAGGGATATGGAGTCGGGTTATGGGATAAGACTATACTTATACAGTCAAAGAGAGAATATACCCATGATGTCGCAGCGAGGCTTGGAATCATGGATGGTTTGAGATATAGGTTGATGGGTCAACCTATGTGTGAGACCAAGAGGATATTGGATTTATATACAGTGTCAGAGATAGATGGAGAGTAGGAGGCTCTGAATATTGAGGTGTTTCCTAGGACTCAATATTCTAATGCGGAAGATGAGCCAAATGCTTTTTCCAGTACTGACAGGAGACTCAATTGATATGAGATGACATTGTTGGATGTTGATGGGTGTGGTGAGACTCCTCGAAGCATGGGTGACTAACATGTACTTTTAGGTCAGATTCATGGGCGGTAGTGAGACACGCTCCAGAGTTAGAGGGAGTTGCTACAACAGACAGAGTGAGGATCTTGGACACATATCTAAGTGGAAGATGTGTCAAATGGTACCTCCCTTGCTAAGAGGGAATGTTGAAATTTCTAGCGAGGAAGGTCTTCTACATTGCTTGGTGTCTAGGTATGTAGAAATGACCTAGGTGACTCTCCTGGACATTTACTTTATTGTTATAAAGTTAATGTAGGTTTTTATCAAAGTTGTAAGTGAAAATGATTTTATTTTACATAAGTTGAATTTGTCTCACCCATGGAAAGTGAAAATTCACTTGAGGGATGAAGAGACAAAGTCACAGGGGAAAGTGAAGAGACAAAGTCATTCTCACAATTAATAAAAAGAGAAGTAGGAGAGTTTAGACATATATTTTTCCAAGAGAGTTTTGGAGAGAAGTGTGAGATGCATTCCAAGAGAAATTCTTTGGAAAGTTGAATGAGGAAAGTGAAGAACTGAAGGAGAAAAAATTTAGAGCAGCAAGAGAGGGCACATTTACCAAGGAGGGTGAGATACCCAATCCTAGAGGGAGGCACGATTTTCAAGGAAAAGGAGTACAACATGCATTCCAAGGAAAGGATGTCGTATTGTTGGGTCATACATCTTATTTAGCACAGAAATCAAAATGATTGTACAGTCGATATTTTGCACAAAAATTGAGTAGCATTTATTGATGAAGGTACAACAATTTTTTGCACATGTTTTGAGGAAGTTGATGTGCACTAATTTCGAGGAGAAAGTAAATATTTTTGGGGGTAGTACAACATGTCGTACAAGTCTATACAGACTGTACTTATTGTTGTTGTTCCTGTGTGTATTTGGCACAAAAAACAAGGTGATTATGTGCCTTAAATGTTGAATGTACTTGCTCTAAATTTCTAAGTTGTGTTGAGAGATTTTTTATGAAATATTTCCTCATTCTGACAGCTTTCCCCCTTATGTGGGGGGGGGGGGTTATAGGGTCATTTGACCAAAATTTCAAGTGTCTAATGTGTTGAAAGTGGTTTTTGTCCACTCTTTATTTTCGCTGCTATATTTTCAGTTTACTTAGCATTTGTATTTCCACTCATAAAGGTACAGTACCATGTGTTGGGTTGAATAAATGAATGTTGAATATTTATAGGAGTTTGAAATCAGTGAGTACGCTAAGTGCTTGACATAATGTCTAGATGAGCTTATGCTAGTTTTCTAATATTATTTAACATGGTATCATAGTTGGGGCTCTTAAAAGATCAGTGGAAAGTAGAAGAGGGATGCTTGGCAAGAGTTTTACTCACTCAAGTAACTAATTTGCAGAAGGGGATTTTGCTTGGAAGAAGAAGAGAAAATTCATGTTGTTCAAATTGTTTAACCAATGTCTTGAAGGTGTTAAATTTTTTACCAAGGAAGTGTTTGTCCACTCATGCCTTGGGGTGGACAAGGAAACTTTAAAATTTGGTCCCTATCCAAATTAAAAGGTGAGAATGACTTTATGATCACGTGACTTTTTAATGAATCTTGGAGTTTATATTTTAAAAGTGACTTTATGAGTATTAATGAGGGTGTGCATTAATATCTCATTTATTAATTAAAAGGTGTTTTTTAATGAGGAAATGAGATGGGCCCTAGATCTCATTTAGTTGGCTTTTAATATAAGCCATTGATCTCAAGATGGAAGTTACTCAAACAAAAAGGGCTTGGGAAAGGCAAAGAGAGATTATTGTTCATTTTTAAGAGAGAATTTTTGAGAGAGGAGGAACAAGAGAAGAACCAGAGAGAAAACCCTTGCACAAAATTTCAAGGAAGAAAAATTTTGAGATGGTACATTTTCCAAGAGAAGAAAACCATCAGGAGGCATGAATTCCAAGGCAATCGTATAGCTGCATTTAATTTGTGCGAATTTCGAGGCAGATTCTATACAATCTGTACAGTACATATCTAAACTGCAGCACAGAAATCGATGTAGAGGGCACAAATTTTGAGGAGGGTACAGCAGTCGTACAACACATATTTTGAGGAATTTATTGCGCAAAAATCGAGGCCGCACGTATGGACTGTATTGTTGTCAATGGGAACGAACTTAAAGGAAGTCTAAATTCTGGAATTTATTTTAGACCGTACAATTATTGTTTGACACGCATTTTGAGGAAGAAATGATGAGATAAGTACTACTATAATTTATTGTTAAATTTACCTGAAGAATAAAATCTCTCTCTGGAGAATAGGTTTTCCCTTTGGAGTTTTTTCTGGGTCAATTTGACCAAAAATATGAGCATTTAATTTTCATGTGTGTGGCTGAATTTAAATTTCTGAGTAAGATTTTAGGGCTGCTATAAATTTTTGGAGTTCAAAAGAAGAATAGAAATCTCATGTGTTTTATATTTTCAATCAAAAAAATTATTTTTCAATGCACATGCAATGATGGGGTTTGGGCATTAAACCATATGCTAAAATGAAATTGAAACCGGGTTGGGGTTCTTGAAAAATTTAATGGTATCAGAGCTTGATTGAAGGCTGAAAATTACACACGGAAAAAAAATTTAGACTTGGAGAAATAAGGGAAAATGAGGTTATTGAACTTACTTGCACTTATGGCTACCTGTCTTAGGATCGAGGACAAGTTTGATGGGGTTGTAAATTTCATCCCATGGAAGGATAGAATAGTGTTGATTTTACAAGATATTAAACTATGGGATATAGTGAAGTGCACTACAGCCAACCCAGTGACTATTCCTGCAGATGCTACAGCTAAAGCCACATTTTAAAAGAGGGATATAAAGGACAAAATAATCCTTCTTGATGCAATAAAAGATCATGTGATTCCACACATATTTGGTAAAGATCATGCCCATCATATGTGGATCGCTTCAACTAACCTTTACCAAAGTTTCAATGAAAATCAGAAAATGGTATTAAGGGAGAAGTTAAAGAGCATTCACATGAACAAAGGTGAGAATATGACCACTTACCTCACTAGGATTACATAAGTTCGTGATGAGATTGGAGCTATTGGGGAGGTGATAAAGAGTGTCAAGTTGGCACGTACAACCTTGAATGGTGTGATGAAGCCATGGGTTGTATTTGCGGAGTCAATGGTTTCTCGTGAGCACATGCCTTCATGGGATCGTCTTTGGGATGATTTCATACAGGAGGAGACCCATAGGGGATATGTACAGGGTGGTACATCTCGCAGCAAGGATGATGAGGAGAATGTGGCATTATAAGCAAAGGGGAAGAAGAAGAATTTCAAGAAGGGTTCCAAGGGTGGAACCAACCAGCAGGATGGAGAGAAGAAGGACATGAGAAAAGTGAAATTCTTTGCTTGTCATAAGTTTGGGAATTATGTTGGACAATTCCCAACAAAAAGAAGAAGAAACAGCAAACAACAGCTTCAACAGAGATTTATGAGTATGCTTCTAGATTTGAGAGAGTGTTTTCTCTCTTTGTTGGTGGTTGTGTAAAGAGAGCATCACCAACAGGTATTTTGAGGATCACGTCACTACAACAAAACACTGTGATTAGAGTCTTTTTTAGCGTCCTTTTTAGCATCCACTATCACTTTTAGTGTATTTTTCATCATTTTTTGGACAAAGTGGACGCTTTTCCACGGGATGGCGCTTTTAATGCCATTATTAGCGTCCCTTTTTTAAAATTTGATGCTATTTTGGACGCTAATTAGCATCCCAAGTAGTGTCCCAATCAGCGTCCAAAATAGCATCCCATATAATGCCCAGAATAGCCTCCAAAAAAACGTCCCGAATAGCACCAAGATTAGCACCATATATTGAGCCAGGGTTAGCACGAGGAATTGCGACCTACTTCTTACTTCCTCTCAACACCTCACAACAAAATCCATATTGGGTTCATTTGGAGGTGTTCCTTCCCACCCTGTTCTGTGTAGGCACCTGCTCAACTCAACAACTCTTTATGACAACATCTGGATTGGGTTCATTTGGAGACATGCCCCCCCACCCCGGTTGATGTAGGCACTTGCTCAGTTCAACTTCCTTTGGAGACACACCCTCCCACCTTAGTCTATGTAGTCACCCGCTTTAGTCAGCACCAACACACTCTTCAATGTATTGATTATTTTGCAACACAACTCAACAACTATCATTTTAGACTTGGTTTCAATTTCCTCACATTTCACATGAGAGGAAGAAGGGATGCTTTCCCCTTAAATTAGGAGGAATTGGTATGGATGGGAGGCCCATCCATCACAATATGATGTTTGGATTTGGTTCACACCCCATTATCAAATTAGATTGGTTAATTAGTTAGGTATATTATTAAATAATGGCTAGTCTTTTTGACTTCTCAAACGTGGACATGCATGTAATCATATCAAAATGTTATGAAGCCTTCATCTAATATAAGTTAGTAATTTTTTCTTCTTATATGATTTTCTTTATTCTAAGTTCGATTTTTGAGTTTCATATGTATGTGGATCAATAATTTATTACATAAATTTTGTTGATACCTTTGATAATTACCATTTGAGTATTTTATTTTGTTTTTATTGTTT
The DNA here is from genome assembly GCA_001517045.1 of Pseudotsuga menziesii. Classification (NCBI taxonomy): domain Eukaryota; kingdom Viridiplantae; phylum Streptophyta; class Pinopsida; order Pinales; family Pinaceae; genus Pseudotsuga; species Pseudotsuga menziesii. The sequence continues at coordinate 142,213 of LPNX010018277.1, read as the reverse complement.
TTTTTCTGTGGTTCGTTGGCCCATAGCTTCGTGGAAAAAATTTCAAGGGGCCCACCCAAAGGGACCTCACCCTATAAGCACCAGTTTTAGGAACTTGTCCGCGGAAGGGCTAGAGAATTCAAGAGTCGACCTCGACCTAGTGACATCTTGGCCACATAATCTCCAACCAACTGAGCTACCCCACTGGACTAATTTTTAACTATTTATTTATTATAGTAAATTCAATTTTTAATATATATAGTCATATTGAAATTGTTATTGATAATTAAATACATAAAACCACCACACAATAACACTTCACTTCTATACCAAACAATCCTAAAAGAAACATTAAAAAAAGAGGAAAAACTAAAACAACAATAAAAACAAATTATATAAAAATAATTAGCAATAAATCAATATTTTCAAAAAAAACACAACTTATGAAACACTTAATACATCTCAAAATATCACAAGCCAAGATATATAGATAATTTAAAATCACATGTTTTAATTTTTTTTTATCTTCATATAAAAAACATTAATATTATTGTATACATAGACTCTAAACCAAAATCTATTTTAACCTACAAACTAAATATTAAAATTAAAAACAATTACAAATTAAGAAAAAAACATAAAACAAAGTGATTATTTAATTCGTGACTTACTAAATATTTATTAAAAAAACATCATAAAAAATAACAAAAACTAAAAGTGCTAAATATAATTTAAAACACAGTGTTAATATTTAAAAAAGAAACATCATAAAATAAAATAACAAAAACTAAAAATACTAAACATAGTTTAAAAATATGTTGAACAATGCAACAAACACTAGTAAAAAGAAGCATCATATAAACAAAGTAAAAACATTATATTAAAAGTTAGAAACAATTCCAATAATAAATATAGTTTAAAAAACATGTTAATATTTAAAAAAGAAACATCATAAAATAAAAATAACAAAAACTAAAAATATTAAACATAATTGAAAAAAAGGTTAAACACTCCTAAAAAAACATTATATAAACAAATTAGAAACATTATATAAATAAATTAGAAACATTATATTAAAAATTAGAAACAATTCCAATAATATATATAATTATTTTAATATATACTATTATTTCAACATAAAGAATAAATATGGAGAAATGACTTCATTACATTTGCTGCTTGGTACGGTTTTGGATGCTTAGTTGATTTGTCCTCTTCACGCTGTTGATTTAATAGCTCCTATCTCTATTTCAATAGCTCCGAACATTGATGTTTGATGGCAGATTTTATATCACATTAAAGGGTTTATTATTGTTTTATTTTTCATTAATGCAATTTCTTATTGTTTTGGAGGAGGTTAACCCAGGATAAATACTATAACTTTCTCACCCATGAAGCCTAGTGTAATTAGTTTTTTTTTTCTAAATTAATTTTCTCTGAATAATATCTCATTGGTTTTCTTAGAATATATGCAGAAGATCAAAGGTAGCTTAAGGAAACATTGTAATTTCAATTTTTTTCTTAATTTCTTCTAACCAATTTCATTGATTTTCTGAACATGCATGAAGGTTATCCAAGGTAGGCATACATAAAAAGGAGGCTCGCCCAATCCAATAAACCGAATACAGTTGGAGGGAGATTGAGTAGCCAGGAAGAGAGCCAAAGAGGAAGAATTCAACACTTAGGAGAGGAGAGAAGTAATCCAATCTATGGTATGTTTATGATAATTTTTTTATTTTATTTTTGAGTTTTTTAATTCTAATTTTCTAATGCCTATAATGAAATATTCAATTGCAAAGGCTCCCATTAGATTTTATATGGAGGGAAAACATATTCAATAAAGTTCACTGGAGGCTCAAGTTTTCACCAGCCCTAACTCTTTGCTCATAAAGTTTTGAAAAAAAAGATTTAATAGCATTCAAATAAAAATCATAGCACTAAAACAAATAAATGAGAATGAAAATATATAGTTTTTTATTACTTTTAAAAATATTATCATTTTATTTATATAATTTTATAGTTTTTCATTACTTTTAAAAATGTTATTATTTTATTTAAATAGTTGTTTATTACATTTTAAAAATATTATATAAGGTAATGTAATTTATGTAATTTTTTTTAGATTGTATTTTCTTATAAATTTGTTTAATATTTAATTTTATCTATATTAATCATAATAATATTAACAAACAATTATAAGAAGTTATTATTATTTTTTTCATTTATTTTAATTGGAAATGGTTCATAATTGTTTTCAAAAGCATTACTTAGTAAGCGTAAAGTTAATTCAAATATAAATAATATAGTTGTGTAAAAATTGTATTCACTATTTTTCATAATTTACAAAGAAATTAAAGGATGGCATTTAAACCATGGAAAATAAGTTCTTAATTTTCATCATTTATAAAGAAGGTAAAAGATAAAAACTAATTTTTCATTTCACAAAAAGGATAGACTGTTAAAAATATAAAAAAAAATTCAGCATTGTCTATGTTTCTTTAAAAGAATAACATAATTAAAAAAAAATTAATTAATTACATTAATATATTTTTTATTTTTTATATGATAAATAAAACAATCTAATAGATATTATAAATCACTGATTTCATAAATATTTCATGTAAATTAAGAATAAATGAATGAGAATAATACTCGGTTTTAATTTATTATACATAATATAGTGAATTATTGAACTTTGATTATGGATAAAAAATGATTAAAATGACTAGTTTTATGTACACTTTCATTATGATAATAATAATATTATGTTAAAATTAAGGATATTAAAAAAATACTAAAAAAATGTTTTAATAACTATAATAAGATTTCTTTGTTAAAATAAGATGCTCTCTAGGAAGCAAAAGTGGACGGTCTCTAGGAAGCAAAATAGGACGTTATTTAGGAAGCAAACATCGACGTTGTTTAAGAAGCAAAGTTGGACGTTATTTTGGAAGCAAAAAAATAGACGCTATTTTGGACGTCATAAATGACGCTATCTAAGACGCAAAAAAAGACGTTTTTTGAGATGCTTTAAGTTTTATCCATGACGCGTCCCATTTAGCGTCTAGTTTGACCACTCAATGTAAAAAAAATTACACTAAAAATGGACTCTAAATGGGAGGCTAATTCCAGGATTTGTTGTAGTGCATGGAGCATTCCATGATCGTTGGGCATTCATTGAGTACTCCCACTACTTCCTCCAATTGGTACATTGATAGTGGAGCTTCGAGTCACATGACAGGTGTTCGAGACATGTTCACTAAGATTTCAGAGACAAGCTTGGATTTGGAGGTTGTATTGGGTGATGATACAATGGTGAGAGCAGTTGGTCATGGGACAGTCCGCTTTGACAGGGATCCCATGGTACTGAGAGATGTCTTGTGCATCCCTAGGTTGAAGAAGAACCTTGTGTCAGTTTCCACGATTGAGGACAGAGGCCTCGGGGTATATTTCCTATATGGAAAAGTTTACATCTTTCCCAAAGAAGAGGGTCCATCTGCTTCATATGCAATTGGAGTTAGATGTGAGGAACTGTACAAACTTCTCTTCCAGACACATCATGCACTGGCACACACTTAGAGCAGCTGTGGGTTGTGTGAGTTATGGCACAGGAGGATGACTCACCTTCATCATTCAGCTTTGAGGATGATGAGAGACATGACCACAGCTTTTCCATATTTCAATACATAGCAAAGTGGTGTATGCAGAGGGTGTGCTTTGGGAAAGTACACCAAAACTAATTTTTCGAGCAGTGACAGTAGATCATAGGGAGTGTTGGAGTTGATTCATTCATACTTATGTGGTCCCATGTCTTCTGGATCATTGACAAGTTTTGAGTATTACATTACTTTCATCGATGACTTTTTCATGAAGACCTAGATTTACTTTCTAAGAAGCAAGAAGTCAGAAGAGTTCTTGCTTTGGTTTGAAGAGTTCAAAGCTCTTGTGGAAAACCAAACAAGAAAGAAGATCAAGGTGCTCAGATCAAATGATGGGGGTGAGTATACTTCCCATGTTTTTTATGAGTTTTGTAGACAAGAGGGTATCAAGAGGCATTTGACCGTTCCCTACACTCCACAACAGAATGGAGTGGTGAAAGGAAGAACCGTACGATAGTGGGTGCAGCTAGAGCCATGTTGCATGATAAGAGTCTTCCTTTCTTTCTATGGGAAGAGGCATGTAGTACAAATATTTTTGTGCAGAACATGAGTCCGCGCTGTGCCTTGGGGTGAAAAAATATTGAGGAGATGTTCACCGGGAAGAATCCTAAGATAGGCCACTTCCACATCTTCGGATGCCTTACATACTCATGTGTCCCTTCTGAGAAGAGGACAAAGTTGGAGGCTACTGGAGAAAGGGCTACTTTTGTTGGATATGATGAGGTCTCCAAGGCTTATCACATATACCTTCCTACACAGAAGAAAGTTGTAGTGAGGAGGGAGGTGAGATTTGAGGAGGAGTGAGCCTTCAGGAGATCTCGAGATTCTGAGATAGAGGAGCAACAGGTTACTCCACAGGTGATAGCATCTCAGACTTCAACGAGTCAGGGCACAGGGTCATAGGTCTTAGGGATGTATGGGTCACAGGTTACAGGTACATCAGTTTCAGGGACTCAGTCTACAAGGACTTCTGGTACAGGGACAGGTGCACGGGTCATAGGTTCACAGGTTACACCTTCATGTGATTCGGGTACAAATGGTTCAAGTTCAGGTTCACTAGGTACAGGATCTTAGACCGTAGGTACTTCTTTAGGGATACATATGTCTAATGATGATGTAGAGGAGGATCTGCCACAGGATGCTACTTCCAAGAAGAGAAATCCAAGTTGGATTACAGAGCTTGTGAAGGAAGCAGAGAAGTTTGTGGGGCCACCCAAGAGGGAGGTCAAAGAGAGCAAGGCACCTGAGATATTTTCCAGCTACATGGCACAGCTGACTAGCTTGTGTGAGTTCGAGCCTACTACTTATGAGGAGGATTTCGTACATCAGGTTTAGAGAGATGCCATGATGGAAGAGTACAATTCCATCATGAAGAATGGTGTGTGGGAGGTGGTTTCGAGACCAAAGGGGAAGTCAATTGTGACTTCCAAGTGGCTCTATAAAATCAAGCATGTTGCAGATGGCAGTATCAAGAAGTACAAAGCTCGGTTTGTAGCACGAGAGTTCTCACAAATAGAGGGAGTTGATTATGATGAGACCTTTGCGTCCATTTTTATATTTTCTTCAATAAGAGCAGTCATCTTCGTTGTGACAGAGATGGGTTGGAAGATCCATCAGATAGATGTCAATATCGCTTTCCTCAATGATATTCTATTGGAGGAGGTATATCTAGAGCAGCCATAGGACTTTGAGATTTATGAGAGAGATTCTCATGTTTGTAGGCTAAAAACACCGTGTATGGTCCGAAGCAAGCCCATTGGGCTTGGTACTCGAGGATTGATCCTTATTTTCTTTCGATTGGGTTTCAGAAGAGTGAGTCGGATCCCAACCTTTACTACATTGTGGTTAGAGGTGTTCCGCTCATTCTTTTGTTGTATGTTGATGACTTGTTCATTATAGGAGGGGAACGCCTGATTGATGCATGCAAGAAAGATCTTGCTTCGAAGTTTGAGATGACCGACATTGGGTTAATGCACTACTATTTAGGCATGGGGGTGTGCCAAGAGGATGGACTTGTTTTCCTGGGGAAAGGAAAATATTTTGCACATGTTCTTAGGATATTTTGGATCGAAAACTGCAGACCCATGTCCACACCCATGATCACTAACTGGAAGAGGCTTCATGTTTCTGAGGGAGAGTTGGTAGATCCTAATTTGTTTCGTCATCTCATTCCTTCCTTAATGTATTTGGTCAATACCATACAAGATATGAGTTTTTCGGTGAACACTCTCAGTTAATTCATGGTGGAGCCTAGGAGAGTGCACTGGATGGCCACAAAACATATTTTGAAATAGCTTTTTAGGACTATAGACTATGGTTTGGAGTATAGGAGTTAAGGTGGAGTGGACTTGGTTGGCTTCACGGATTCAGATTGAGCAGGTAGTGCTTCGGACCAAAAGAGCACTTCTGGTTGTTGTTTCATGTTGGGCTCGACAGTTGTGTCGTGGTTCAATAGGAAGCAAAATTTTGTTGCTTTGAGTTATGCAGAGGCTGAGTACATGGAAGCCAGCCAGGCTAGTTGTGAAGCATTGTGGCTTCGCAAGTTCATGGTTGATTTATTTGATCAAGAGTTGAGGCTTACTATCATTCATCGTGAAAATCAGAGTTGCTTCAGGCTCTCTAAGAATCCAGAGATTCATGACAGGTCAAAGCACATTGAGAGCAGATACCACTTCATTAGAGATTATGTCTAGAGAGGAGTTGTATAGTTACTATACATTTCTACAGATGAGCAGGTGGCAGATATTCTCACAGAGTATTTGGAAAGAGGAAAGAATATACATTTCAGAGACAAGATGGAAGTGGTGAAAAGCACCTTCCTCGGTAAGAGGGAGTGTTGAATTTTTTACCAAGTGTTTGTCTGCTCATGCCTTGAGGTGGACAAGGACACTTTAAAATGTGGTCCCTAGCCAAATTAAAAGGTGACAATGACTTTATGATAAAGTGACTTTTTAATTAATGTTTGAGTTTATATTTTAAAAGACACTTTATGAGTATTAATGAGGGTGTGCATTAAATTCTCGTTTACTAATTGAAAGGTGATTTTTTAATGAGGAAAAGAGATGGGCCCTAGATCTCATTCAGTTGGCTTTTAATCTAAGCCATTGATCTTCAGATGAAAGTTACTCAAACAAAAAGGGCTTGGGAAAGGAAAAGAAAGATTATTGTTCACTTTCAAGAGCGAATTTTTGAGAGAGAAGGAGCAAGAGAAGAACCAAAGAGAAAACCCTTGCATAAAATTTCAAGGAAGAAAAATTCTGAGATCGCACATTTTCCAAGAGAAGAAAACCATCAGGAGGCATGAATTCCAAGGCAATTGTACAACTGCATTTAACTTGCACAAATTTTGAGGCAGATTTTGTATAGTCTGTATAGTATGAATCCGTATAGCAGCACATAAATCAAGGCAGGGGGAGCGAATTTCAAGGAGGGTACAACAACCATACAACACATCTTTTGAAGCATTTATTGCACAAAAATCGAGGTCGCACATGTAGACCGTACTTCCTTCGATGGGCACAAATTTCAAGGAAGTGTAAATTATGGAAGTTATTGCAAACCGTACAGTATGTTTGGCACGCATTCCTAGGAAGAAATACTAAGATAAGTATTGTTGTAATTTATTGTTAAATTTGCTTGAAGAATAAAATCTCTCTCTGAAGAACAAGTTTTCCCTTCGGGGTTTTTCCTGGGTCAATTTGACCAAAAATCTTAGCATTTAATTTTCATGTGTGGTTGAATTTAAATTTCTGAGTAAGAATTTAGGGATGCTATAAATTTTCAGAGTTCAAAAGAAGAATAGAAATCTCATGTGTTTTATGTTTTCAGTCAAAATTTTTATTTTTTAATGCAGATGCAATGATGGGGTTTGAGCATTAAACCGTATGCTGAACTGAAACTGAAACTGGGTTGGGGTTCTTGAAAATTTTTAGAAGGAAGTTGCATCTAGCCATATGACGGGGATGAGGATGATATTCCTCGGCATTTCAGAGAGACTCAGACTGTCATGCGGATTGTGGGACTAGTACCACGCATACAGTAAAGAGGGTTGGTTGTGTCAAATTCCAACTAGATTCAGGTGGATCTCTGGAGGTATCAGGGGTGATGCATGTACCAAAGTTTAAAAGTTACCTTGCTCTCAGGTTCAGCTCTGGTGGATGAGGGATATGAAGTTGTGTTCTAAGATGGAACTATACTCATACGGTCAGAGAGATCAGATAAACATGATGTAGTAGAGAGACTTGGAATCAAGAAGGGTTTGAGATACAGGTTGATGGGTCAACCTAGTGTGATTCTAGAGGGATCTTGGATTCAGAGACACAGAGAGAGCAGGATGCTCCGAATATTGAGTTGATTCCTAGGACAAAATATTATAATGCAAAAGATGGGTGGGATGCTTCTTCCAGTACTATCAAGAGACTCAATTGGTATGAGATGACACCATTGTATGCTCAAGAGTGTGGTGAGACTCCTCGGAGCATGGGTGAATGGAACATATTTTTAGGTCAGATTCCAACGTCGGAAGTGAGACAAGGTCCAGAGTTAGAGGGAGCTACTACAATAGATAGTTTGAGGATCTTGGAGACAGATCCAGGTAGACGATGTGCCAAACGATACCACCCTCACTAAGAGGGAGTGTTGAAATTCATAGCGAGGAAGGTCTTCTACATTGCTTGGTGTCTAAGCATGTAGAAAGGACCTAGGTGACTCTCCTAGACATTTACTTTAATGTTGTAAAGTTAATGTGAATTTTAATTAAAGTTGTGAGTGAATGATTTTATTTCACATAAGTGTAATTTGTCTCACCCATGGAAAGTGAAGTGTCACTTGGGGGTGAAGAGACAAAGTCATTCTCACAATTAATAAATAGAGAAGCAGGAGAGTTTAGACATACATTTTTGCAAGATAGTTTTGGAGATAAGTGTGAGAAGCATTCCAAGAGAGTTTATGGAGAGTTGAATGAGGAAAGTGAAGAGTTGGAGGAGTAGAAGTTTAAATCAGCAAGAGAGGGTGCATTTACCAAGGGGGTGGGATACCCAAGCTTGGAGGGAGGCACAAGTTTCAAGGCAAAAGAGTACAGCATATTTTCCCAAGAAAGGAGGCCATACTGTTAAGTCGTACAACTAATTTAGCATAGAAATCAAGAGCATTGTACAACTAAAAGTTTGAACAAAAATCGAGAGCATTTATTGTTGAAGGTACAACAAGTTTCTACACAAATATTGAGGCAGTTATTGTGAACTGATTTCAAGGTGCAAATCAAAGTTTGTGGTGACTGTACAGCAGGTCGTACAAGTCTGTATAGACTATACTTTTGCTGGTATTTTTCTTGTGTGTATTTGGCACAAAAAATTAGGTGATTCTCTACCTTAAACACTAAATGTACTTGTTGTAAATTTATGAATTGTGTTGCGAGCTCTTTAATGAAATATTTTCTCATTATGATTATTTTTTCCCTTGGGGGTTTTTCCAAGGTCATTTGACCAAAATTTCAAGTGTCTAATGTGTTGAAATTAACTATTGTCCATTGTTTAATTCCACTAGTATATTTTCAGTTAACTTAGCAATTGTATTTTGCTCATAAAACTACATTAGCATGTGATGGCTTGAATGCGTGACTATTGAAGTTTTATAGGAGGTTGAAATCAATGAGTATGCTAAGTGCTTGACAGAATGTCTAGTTGAGTTTATGCTAGTTTTCTAAGATTATTTAACAAGGACACTCTAGAAGTTTAGAGTGGAAGGTTAAGGTTCTCATTGTTTTGAATGTCACTCATAACTTCATTGATCGTAATTTTGTTCTACGACTCTATTGTTTTCCATACCCTGTTTACAGTTTTGAGGCATAATTACCAATGGAAGTACAATTTCTTGTGGTGGATTATGTCATAAGATCAAGTTGAACATGTATGATTATCAACTCTTCAATCCCATGTATGCTATTGGTTTAGGTGACATTAATGTTATTCTAGGAATCCAATGGCTTCACACTTTTGGTAATGTTTCTATTAATTTTAACGAGTTATTTCTGCAATTCTAGAAAGATCGTCACAACATTGTGGGATGGACACTCCCCATACTAAGATCATTTGTCCTCATGGAATAGAAAAACTACTAGAAAAAGGTCCAAGGGGGTCATTGCATGTCTTTATAGCATTTTCAAAGCAAGTGATTATGATATCCCACAAGTGGAATTGTAAGCAATTATGGATAACAGTGATCAAGGATGTTGAGACCCTCTACGAGGCCTACCCACAAAATGTGATCACAACCCCACCATCACTTTGCTTCAAGGGATTACCCCTCTTAATCTAAGACCCAGCCACTATCCTTACCAACAAAAAAGTGAGATAGAGGGTCATAAAGGATTATTGGATGTGTGAGTCATTAGACCTAGCCATAGTGCCCCTACCATCTTGGTAAGTAAGAAAAATGGATCATGACATTTGTGTATCAATTATTGAGAATTAAATAAAATTATAGCCAAAGACGAGTTTCCAATTCCTTAAATGACAAGCCATTGGAAAAACTCGATGGAATCATGTACTTTTCCAAACTTAACCTTTATTCTAGTTATCAACAAATCAGAATCTGAGAGGAATATATTCACACACAAAAAAAAACAAGTCACGAGACTCTTTATTCCATTTCACTTAACCAATGCTCCATCTACTTCCCAAGGCCTAATGAGTCAAAATTTCAAGCCTTACTTGCGATGGAATGTTCTTGGGTTTTTGTTATGTCAGTATGACTCCATTTAGCCTTGGAAGGATAACACTTCACATTTAGACAAAGCTCTCCAAATCCTAAAATAGAGAGTAAGAATGCTTTTGGTGAAAAAAGAGTTATATACTCGAGCCTTGTCATTTCCAAAGGATCAACATTGATCCACAAAATTATTCAATCCAATCCAACATGGCCCATTCCTCGAAGCATTAAAGGACTAACAGGATTCATAGGCCTCACTTAGCTACTATAAAATCTTTGCCCACAATATTCCAAAATTGCTACCCCGCACACTATGCTTCTCAAAAAGAATTTATTTTAGTGGTTCAAATTAATTAGACATGCATCTGTTTTGGCAACTTCAAAAATTTCTATAGCATTTACCATTGAATGTGATACTTCAAGAACATGATTCAATGTGGTCTTAATACAGTGGGGTAGACCAATTAACTTCAAAAGTAATCACCTCAAAGGTAGATATCTCATCAATTCTACATGCGAGAAGGAAATGTTGGTCATCTTACATGCATTGAGAAATTGAATCAAGATCTTCTGGGTAAGCATTTCAAGGTTTAATCAATCACTCCAGCCTTGAATAGTTTTTGGCATGACAATTCGCTTTTGAAGCAACAAACGTGGACAACAAAAATACAAGTTTATGATTTAAATATCATCTACTAAAAAGGTGAGGACATTGGCCCGTCAAAGACACTCGCTAGATAGCATGTAGATACACCCCATGTATATGCTATCTTACCAACATTGATAGAAAGGTCAAGAAGAAGTGGCATACTAACATGTCTAAATGGTACTTGATACACCAACTTCGAGGTGGTTCCAACCCTATAGAACAAGACACTTGTGATGCAGACAATTTGAGGTATACAAACCATATCATTGTGTATCCAGATTGTAGTTTAAAGCAACAAATTTAAATTGAATTGCATGCTTTGCTTGTAGAAGGGCATTCTAAATTTATGGAAACACGTCATAACATCAGATGCTCTTCCTTTTGGAATGATCTTATTGGTAATGTCATAAATTTGTATAAGAGTGTGAAACCTCCCAGCGCAAGAAGAAGGTAAGTTGCCAAATCTCTTGATGTTCTTCAACACCTATCCATTCCAAATAAACCTTAACCTTGGAAACAATTGTCCATCGAGAACAAACACGACCAAAATTCATTGCCAAAGTTTCACTAACCCCTCCAAATTATCAACAAAATTGGGGAAATAACATATATGCAAGTTGCCTCATCTTCACACATTCACAACATCTTCCATGTTTCTTACTTGAAAAAATAGTTCATTGGGAAGCACATTACAACTCGAAGAACATTACCTTAGTTATATGATGAAGGAAAACCAAATTAGAACTGGAATTAAGTATAGAACCCTAAAGTCTACAATCGTGTCACAAGACCAATCAAATGGAAGGACCTTCCTTTCTATCACAACACATGGTAGTAAAGGATTTCATTCAAAAGTACCCGATGTCATAGAAACTTGGAGAGGAAATCATTTTAATGATGGTGGAACATGTTATGTCAATACCCATACTATTACTCTCTTCTTCTCCTTGTCTACATGTTTATCTATCTTCTCATTTTATCATAATATGTAAGAGCTACTGTTAAAAAAATGGCATTACTCGAAATTATGTCCTCTTCTAACAGCCACTGATAATAATGTCAAACACTTCACAAAACTTTCATATTAACCTCAACAACGATTAATAACCACACACCATTATCAAGCATTAATTAAGAGACATTGTAGGTAAATATACTATTCATGAAGTACATTGTGCAATGGAATAAAGCGCATTAACAGCAGACTGTAAAATATTTGAACACAATATTTTTGGTCAAACACATACCCTGGAAAAACCCCACACTTTGGGGAAAACTAGTAAGAGATTTCTTTATTGAGATTTTAGGAAAAAAGTTGAGTTACAACAACAGTACAAACAGCGCTAACAAGCTGTACTTATCTTAGCAGTAGGTCACTTCTCAGTATTGAAAACCATGCCCACTCCTTTTCTTGAAAATAGTGCCTAGAATTCCGTATTGTTGTATGAACTGTACCAGTTGTACAGTACAGCAACACTCCTTGAAATATGACCCAGAGATGAGTACAAACTGTAGCAGATTCTTCTTAGCAATAAATGCCTCGAAATCAATGCCAAAATAGTTGCAACGATTTTTGTGCATTCACCATGATGTACGGCCAGCATTGAATGCTTTTACGGACCTCTCGGATCTGTACGGTACTGCTCCTCATTTGTGTTGTAGTTTTCCTCTTTTTGTGTGCCCTTTAATTGCTCATGAAAGGTGCACCCCTACCTGCAACTCCTTTTCTTCACTCTCATCTCTATCTCCCTCTCTTCTTGCAATATGAACCACTCCTCTCCAAGGAATCACTCCTTGGAACTCATGCCACACTCCAAATTCTCTTGGAATGTGTGCCTCTCCTCTTCCTCACTTGGATGAGTGTATACAAATGAGAAATGAAGTGCCTCTTTAATCGTTTCCCTTGTCTTTTCATTTCACCTTCTAGGGTAGTTGAACAGTCACTAGATCAAGGACCCAGGTTTAATCTAATGATTTCTCATCAATTGATGAGAAAATCACTTTTCTCTCCATTAAATAATTTATCTCTCAACTACAACTTAAAATTATTAAAAAGTCACTTTGTCTCAAGTAATTAATACAAGGGTCACATTACTTGTCCCCTTTTAGTGACCTAGGCACAAAGTCACTAAGGGAACACTTCCTTGGTACAAACTTCAACACTCCCTCTTACCAAGGAAGGTGTTACCATCACGTCCAACTTATCCCTAAAGAAGACGAATTGTTACTTCACCACAGTTGGAAGTTTGCTCATGTGCTTCTTACACAATGTGTGAATGCCCACCCTCTCTAAACTCCTCTTTAGAAAGGTCAAATGTAATATCCCTTATGTTAGGCATCATCGCATAAAGGACATCCTGCGTTGCAACACTTGCCACTTCTGCTTTGCGCGGTAAGTTCTTCTAGCTTGTCCTCCACCAGAATCACACTCCAATCTCACATTGTCAGTTGTAGAAGCTCCCTCGATCTCTGGAAGTTGTCCCTCTAGAGATCATGTGCTCTGCACTCGTGCCACATGTTGGGAAATCTCATCTCGCTCATCCATCAGTGACAAGTCATACCAGCTAACCCTCTTTCCAGCACTGGAAGAAGTAACCTCTCACGTACTCCCTTGAATCGAAGACTGAATACTCGATACCACTTCTATCTTCGAAGAATCTCACTCTCCCCTCTGAACTGGGGACTGACTACTCAACGCTATCTCAATCCTTAGAGCTTCTTTCTCTCTGTCTGTCTCAAACTCTGATCTTGTCATTCACCCAGATCCTCCAAATGTAGGTTGGCCATGCACTACATACTCATTGTCTATATGATGACCTATCAACACATGCTCAACCGGATCCACTCCCACTAGGAAAATGAACATGTGTTCACTCTTGAACACCACTACATACCCTGCATCCTCCAAGGCTAGAATGGGGAACCTACTATCTCTTAGCCCTGGAACATTAAGCATTCTTGATACCTCTAGAAGCTCTCCAAACTCTAGTTGGAACCGTACTCGTCCCGCTCCTCTGACTGCACACATTGTGCCCTCTTCATCTTGTACGAGTTGCTCTGTAATAGTCTCTATAGTGAGGAATGCATCTCACATCTTAGTCATGTGATCACAATATGCACTCTCAACTATCCACTTCCTTGCATTCAGAGGTCTACTACTGTCGCAACTTGAAACAAATGTGACAGGAGAGAATTCTTTCTCAAACTTAGCAGTGTATCTCTCTATCTCGGCTATAGCTGCAACTTGTTCCTCCTTTTGCTTGCCCCTCTTCTTATGAAGGCATTGGCCAACATAATGGCCAAACAAATTACATGCATAACAACTGACTCTACTCAGGTCCTTCCTCTGCTCACAAAACAAAAAAAAATCTCCCTCTAAAATATGAAATCTCTGCTTAGGAATCAACCTCTTCATGCAAATCTCTTCACGTAAACTATACCAACAATCAGTTATCATCTGAGGACCCTAGCTCTAATACCATGTTAAAAAAATGGCATTACTCAGAATTATGTCATCTTCTAACACCCACTAATAATAATGTCGAACACTTCACAAAACTCTGATATTAACCTCAACAACAGTGAATAATCACACACCATTACCAAGCATTAATTAAGAGACACTGTAGGTAAATATACTATTCATGAAGTACATTATGCAGCGGAATAAAGCACATTAACAGACTATAAAATATTTGAACACAATATTTTTGGTCAAACACAAACCTTGGAAAAAACCCACACTTCGGGGAAAACCAATAAGAGAGTTCTTTATTGAGCTTTAAGGAAAAAAATTGAGTTACAACAACAGTACAGACAACACTAACAAATTGTACTTATCTCACCAGCAGGCTACTTCTCAATATTGAAAACCATGCCCACTCCTTTTCTTGAAAACAGTGCCCATAATTCCATACAATTGTACAGATTGTACCAGTTGTATAGTAACAACAACACTCCTCAAAATCTAAGCCAAAGATGAGTACAAAGTGTAGTAGATTATTCTCAACAATAAATGCCTCAAAATCAGTGCCAACACAGCTACAACGATTTATGTGCATTCACCACGTTGTACGACCAGCATTGAATGCATGTACAGCCCTCTCAGATCTATACAATACTTCTCCTCATTTGTGTTGTGCTTTGCCTCTTTTATGTGCCCTCCAAATGCTCATAAAAGGGTTGCCCTTGGCTACAACTACTCTTCTTTACTCTCATCTCTATGTCCCTCTCTCTTCTTGGAATATGAACCACTCTTCCTCTCCAAGGACTCGCTCCTTGGAACTTATGCCACACTCCAACTGCTCTTGGGATGTGTGCCTCTCCTCTTCCTCACTTGGATGAGTGTGTACAAATGAGGAATGAAGTGCCTTTTTAATCTTTTCCCTTGTCTTTTCATTTCACCTTCTAGGGTAGTTAAACAGTCGATAGATCAAGAGCCCACATTTAATCTAGTGATTTCTCATCAATGGATGAGAAAAAACACTTTTCTCTCCATTAAATAATTTCTCTTAACTACAACTTAAAATTATGAAAAAGCCAATTTATGACTATAAAGTGAATAATTACTTGTCTCAAGTAATTACTACAAGGGTCACCATTTCTCATCTCCTTTTAGTGACCTAGGCACAAAGTCACTAGGGGAACACTTCCTTGGTACAAACTTCAACAGCTACACTATTTATTCCCCATTCCTTATGTTATGTCTTTCCTTCCTTTCACTCTTTAAATCAAACATCATATGAATGGAGGGGGGACATTGATTTATATGACCTTGTGGAGATTACCACCTCAAAGCGGAATTGGAAGTTATCGCCTGTAACTGATCAATGATATAAATCTTTTTATTACATATTTATGATTGTGCAATAGTTTTGATTATTTCTTAATAGTGAATGCTAATAAGATAATTGTGTTTAGACATTGTGTGAGTAAATTATCATTTTAAATTCCCTTTATAAGGTTAGAGCCCAAAGTTGAATCTATAATAGTAAGCATTGAACTATTCTAAAACCATGGCCCTTTTTCTTTTATTATTTCTCGATCCTTGAGAGATGTTGAAAATGATAATTGTAAAACCCCTTTCCCCAAGTTGAATGTGGAGAAGTTTGGAAGCAAACCACCCCAACCGTCTTTAATCCATCTATAGAAAGCATTTTTCATCGTATCTCTTTGCAAAAAGCAACCAACAAAAACCATTTCCAATATTATTTTTATTGTCCTCATGGATCCATTCTAGATTGATCTTTGACCTTCATGGATTCTTGAATTTCCTGAATGCATCAAAGATGCTTCTTTCTTTGAGAGCCTGCCACTTTTGATTTGATTATTATGCTTAATTTCTGTAAGACCCCAAATCTCCGACCCCGGCCCGTTTTTTCCCTGATGTTGAACCGATTCCCTTCACATTGAGGATTTGGGAGCATCAACTTCTCCGACCCCGGCCCGTTTCTTCCCTGATGTTGAACCGATTTCCTTCACATTGAGGATTTGGGAGCATCAACTTCAGCAAATAACCATCTACATAGGTGGAACCCTCTAAGGCTCAAAACTATTGCCACTACATTCTTTCCCGACAATGAGCATCCTTTATTCCTCGAGATGCTGATACATTTCCCTTGGCCCAACTGTTTTGTTCCATATGTGAACTTGAGAGTCAGTTCTTTCAAGTTTCTAAAATCATTCAAGTTTGGCCAGAAAAAAGTACTGATTTTTGTGGCAACACAAAGAAATGTCAATAATAAAGCTATAAATATCCTCCCACTACATTGTTTTTCTGAAATTTAATTTGCACTTGTACCCACCCTTCCTTCACTTTCTTCATGCATCTGCTCTGCTCTTAACCCCTGATCTCCACCCTCCTTCCTGCATGTACTCTGCCCCTCCACTACTGAGCTCAACACCATAATTAAACCTCTAGCCCACACACGAACATATATATGGTTTGGCTTTTATATTTTTGAAGTTCAACAAAAAATAATAATAATCTTCTAAAAAATTTAGAATTTTATCGCCAAGGAGCACATTAAATTTGTCACCACTTGAGATTCAACAAAATTCTAACTTCTTCAGTTCAAATAAAATAGTAATAATTTAAAAGGCAACAGCAACCCAAAAACCGTGTAATGTGGTGACTCAGACAATTATTAGATCATAACTCAAGTTTCAAGGGCGTGAAGAGGGAAAACACAGTGAATGGAAAAGTTGTCACAGATAATTTGTTGAACATCACAAAATGTATAAATGATTTTTTCTCCATTGTGGAAGATTTTAAACTTTTCCTTGCCAACCATACGTACTTTTGTAAGACTTCAATTTGTATGTTTATACGATTTTATCGTCAACCTTGTTAATGATAATCAGCTACCAATATCAACATGATGTCATATTTGGAATTCATATAAAAATGTCTAAACCTTCAAAGGTTCTAGGATCAAAAATAAAACACGATTAATACACACACACCATTCGACATCCTGTGTACAAAGCATTCCGCAGGTGAGTGACTGAAATGCTTGTGTACTTGGGCAGCTTTCTCCTCATCTTTTCTTGGGAGATTGATTAGTTTAAGAACTACAAGAGAATAATATTTGTATCATGGTTGTTAAACACATGGACAGGACATTAGTTTAACATGCAGATGCTATTGATGATAATGCAGATTCAACAGTAGGGTCAAGATGCTTATTTTTCAATCTTAGAAATAAAGCTTAATTGCTATTTAAATCGAGATCAGTAGTGTCCAAGGCATACTATCGATTTTAACTTTCATAACACAAGCATTAGGTAATAATAAAATTGCTTATGGCGTAAGAAAAGGCTTTCATAAAGCCATACCAGAGTCCATAATCATGCTATATATTAAAAATCAACTAGTAATGGAGTAAACCCTTGAACCGATCTTTTGAGGTTGTAATATGTTGTAACTTTAACATAATAAATTGAAGCGCTATTTTATTTTATAGTTACAGAATACTCAATATTTGTCCCCAAAAAATCATTGCATTTCCTTTTTTTTTTGGCATATATGAATACATGGTAATAATACTCATGTACAGGTGTGGATTAAGGAGCAAAGCCAAAGTCTACTCACAAGAAATTGAATTTCATTACCGTTTTCCAGATCATATTAACACAAACTTAATTTTTCCTTGTTCAAATCTCTCTTTGAGAGCATTTCCAACCGTATAATTTTTTACTTGTCTATTCAGTATTGTATTGTGCACTCCCCATTCTTCTGCAGTGTCATGTTTTATACTAGATAGTATTTGGGTTTCACATAGTACTCCATTACTATGTTTTGATTGGAATATAACAAAATGTACATCATAATTACAGCTCTTGGCAATGTACGGAAACCGTTGTCAGTGTGAATCTTCACTTGCATCTTCATGGTGACAACGCTTATAAGTAACAGTTGGACAACAGTTCACCACTCCAAGTAGATCAGGAACTGTTTCTGGCAAATTTAACGTTTGTGGATTTTACCAAAATAATTTCTAGAGAGAATTACGAGAATCATTTTTGAAGATTTTAACACAAGGTGTTCAAGAATGTCATGCTTCAGAAATTCTAAAGTGCATAAGAGCATAACATCATAAACAATGAAACATTGACTCCAAAAGCTCGACCTTTTACGTTTCCTCATTATCACAAATTCAAAGGAAATTTCAGCCAAAAACAAGCACAAGAAAATATTATAGTTGGATTTATGTGCAATGTCAACCAAGGTAAAATGCAAATTTTGAAACGAAGTTTCCTAAAGTGTTGAGTGAATTGAATGCTTGCAAACTTGTAATTTCAGACTAGATTTTTATATCAGGAACAAGAAATTTCATATTGGTTCACATCATGATATTTATCTCTATTTTTTGTTTCTAAATATCTTAGATCTCACACGTCATTATAACTTGGCTTTAAATATAGATGATGTCCTTCCCAGAAAGAAACCCGATGTGTGTTATATACTGACCTGTCTGGAAGAGACCTAATCCAAATGCCAATTATCTGCATATGCAACTAAATAGAAGGTGTAAATTTGAAATGTTGACTCTGACTACAATATGCTGATGGAGCTACTAGACAACATAAAGTGTATATGAGATGTGTTCTTGAAGAGGCATTGCGTATGCTGAGGTGAAATCTTCATTGCACAATGCATATGCTGAGGTGACATCTTCATTGCATATCCTGACGTAATATGATTCTAACAAACAGAAATATATACAAGAGTGTTTTTGAAAATGCACTGTATCACCTTCTAGAATGCTTCAAAAAGGCATGGAAACAGAGAATTTTTAAAATAATAAAATCCAGCATTCAGGCAACCAAAAGGAGAAATCTAAAACCAGCGAGTTTATATTTGTCATGTCTACATGATTATTATATTGAAAAAATGGGTTCACGTGTAAAAACTTTCATTAAGCAGATAGCAATACATATTAGTATATTACAGAGCAGCTTTGTATCTACAATTTATACAGCAATCTGTACACCGCACAAGTATGAACGTTAACATTTCATACAGAGAAGATGAAGCAAAATTATATCTCTATATACATACAAATAATAGGGCAGACACTGCCACCCTGAATGTAAACTACTGCAGATACAGGGAATTATCATTATTTGGGATATATTAATATAATATGAGACCAAGTAAATATGAAGATGCATTTCCCGAGCAAAGCATCTGATGCATCAGCTCAACAGAATGATGAAGTCTGGAGTTATAAAATATAACCCTTTGCTTCCCCAAATAAATCAACTAACAAGAATCCATACTAATCAGTTAGCATGCTCAACTCTGATAGCAAAGGACACTTGAGGAAGATGCTGTATGACTTAGACCACTTCTAATCGCAGGGTTAAGGCTTGCAAAGCAAAGTCCAAAATCATATAAAACGATATGATCTCAGCCTTGCAACATGAAAGAATGACAGACCAACAAATGAGCATATTTTTATTTTATATAATTGACCCAACAGGTTAGAAGAAAAACTAATTTACAGAAACAGTACATCATCTTGAAGTACCCGCTGCAGCTGGTTTGTCCATTGTACTAGAAGATCCAGGAAGATCAATATCCCCGACACCCAGAGGAGGACCAAGGCTGCATCGAGCTGTGTTGTGCATTTCAATAGCATCTTTTAGCTTCTGTAACTGTAAGAATAACAGACATTCATTATCAAGATATTTCAATGGAATATGATTTCCAACAAACATTGGTAACGTATTAGAACCAAAAAGCATATATAGCAGTAAGGTATTAGAACTAAAAAACATTGGTAAAAAATAATGAAACTGTTAGGGTCCCACCCTATCTTCCCTAGTTGGTGGAATACATTGTTACTTATTGTATTGAGGGGCATCTTTAATAAATAAGACCCCACGAGGTAGTACAGTGAAATCAATAAATGTAAGTGGCCTTATAAAAGAAGGTCCACCAGTCAGTGGTTCAGGCCTCGTTAATAGAGGTCCAATAGTTAGTTAGGGCTTTGGTCAACTGGAAACTACCTATAGTAGTGGAAGCTATAAAATCAATTGTCAAGTGAATATTATTATATTTGGAGCTCTGCTCAGTACTCAGCCTTGGGGGATATAATTCTTTTGGGGGACATTAATTCCAACACTAGAGCCCATCAGATCCCACTTCATGATAGGTTTGAGGATGCTCTATGCCTGCATGAAATTGACCCAGACTCAGTGAACCTCCACAGGACTTCAAAGCATGCCTTGGGACCCCTCACAGCTTATAGCAAGCGACTATTCCACCTTGGCGAGTCTAACGAGCTGTTGATACTAAATGGCCTCCCTCAGTTCCCAGAGTCTAGCAGGTTCACATGTTTTCCTCACACTGGGGGGACTAGTGTGGTTGACCATGTCCTAGCCAACCAAGATCTCTTCCCCTATATCCACCAATTCTAGGTCACCCCCATCCCTCTAACTAACAACTTCCTCTTATCCTTGTTTCTCAAAAGCAATCACTCCCCCCCATCCTCTCCTTGGTCCTCCTCGCATCACTCTTTTGTTTGACAACAAGGATCTAAATGCCTTCATTGCCCGCTTCTGACAACTTCTCCCTCCCGTTTCAAACTTGTCCCTCAAGTCAACCTCTTCCAAATACAACCATCTTTCAACTGTAATTTGGCATGTTGCCCTTAGCACCTGCCTCTAGCTCTGTCACACTCTTCTCCATGAGTCAGAGATCCAACACGAGTCAGAGATCCAACACGATGAATCAATGGTATGATGACCACTACAAATCCCATCATAAATAGCTCTGTCACACTCTTCTCCATAACCCCGCCTCCTATCCCATCCTCAATAAATCATACTGTGGTCATTCGTATCATAAGAAACGTCCCTTATGTCTAAGTACAGACATGTACTGTGTGCCACCCTTCATTGTTCCCTTAAAATCTTTTGGCACATCATCCTTCCCTGCAACTCCATCCTCCCCTCCAATCTTGACCCCCATTCCATGCTCACCCATACAATTTCCCTCTACGATGTATGTAAGTAGCCTCATGTCCCAATCAAATCCCCCGTATCCAAACAACACCTTGCTACCTGTTATGTTACATGGACATCCGAGAGGCCATATGGGAGATGAACACTAGCAAGGAAACAAATTATGGGTTTCAAAAGCTAAGTTTTTCAAACATGGTAGACCAACAACTCTTGATGGCATTACTGATTTGTTTATCCATGTTGTTTGCTTGAGTTTTCTACAGTCATGGTCCCACTAGACTATTCTCCCAATCCACAAATTATGAACCAACTATGATCTAAACAATTACAGGACTATAGTGGTGGGTCACACTTTCTCTAAGCTCTATGCTACTTCCCTTTATCTACAATTATCCAAGGAGATTGAGAGGAGACATCTTCAAGCTAGAGTAGAGATAGGTTTCAAGCTAAAGCCAAGATCATCAATCATATTCTCACACTCTGAACCATCGTCAAGGAGGCAAGATATCACTCTTCAAAATTCTTTTGCTACTTTGTATACTTTCCAAACACATTTGACTCAGTCCTGGGGGATGCCCTATTCAAAAGGCTTAGAGACAATTCCAAACACATCTGACACAGTCCAAAGGGAGGCCCTGTTCCAAAGGCTTAGAGACAATAGCATCTCAAATATTCTTATCACAACCACCATGAACTTCATGAGTCCATCCTCGATCACCTCTGTACAATTCACAAAGTTTCAAAGTTCATTAGGAGCACCACTAGGGTGAATCAAGTTTGCCTTCTTTCACCTACTTTATTTGGGATTTACATTGAAGAGTTGGAGTCTTTTTTTGATGCACATATCCAACCCAAGGACAATTTCCTCTTCACCAAATTTTGATCTCCATCCTCCTATTTGTAAACGATGTGGTCCTCTTGTCCTCCACCTAGAGGGGTTATGGAGATAGCTTGATGCCTTATCAAGCTTTTGTGATCTTGATCAATTGATGGTCAATCTTGGCAAAACCAAGGTTATGATCTTCAACAAGCAGAAGTACATCCTATTAAAGTACCATTTTTATTTCCAGGTTGTGGAGATCAAGATCACCACTACTTACACTTACCTGGGTGTTCAATTTTCAAGGACCAGATTTGGTATGAAGAATCCCTCCAACACCAAATCAACCACAATTCTTTATGGTTCAGAAGTTTAAGGACCTAGTTTATTGGAGTCAAATTGGGTCATGTCAGAGAGAGTTCAAGTTCTCGTGCTTCGCCAAATCATTAGATGCAAGAGGATTGTTCCCCAAGCCATTATTTAGGCACAGTTTGCCCCCTCACCTTTAGGATTGAAACCTCTTTGGTCGGTTTCCCTTTACACCACGTTCAACAATTTATATACTCTTGATACAGAATGGGCTATTACCTCGATCTCACCTGTTGTTTTTGGGAGGCCAGAGCCACTATCAGTACCTGTGGTCGAGCTTGTTGCTACTCAAATGCTACTTGTCTACTTCAGCCAGTTGGTATCTTGATTAACCGCTTACCTTTGTTCAAATACTCTCTTGACGCCCCGAATCAACTCCTATCGAACATGCAAGAGTAGAATAGCATTCTCAAAAAGGACATCCTCATATAGCTTGCTCAAGCTTCTTGGGTTGATATTTCAGGGGGGCTAAGCCCCAAGATGGCCTTCAATATTAAGCACTTCTTGGAGCCAAAAAATGGTATTATTGTTGTTCGACCCACCTACAGACTTCAAGACTGGGTGCATGTTCTCTTGATCCCCTTTGATCAATTTCGAGTTGGTTCTCATTATCTTCAAATTGAAATTGACTACCATATCACTAGAAGGAATAGCATCCACGAGCTCCACCATCTTCAAGAGACCAAGATGGAGGAGCACTTCATCTTCATATGCCCCGTAATATACTATGAGACGGGAACTTTGTATCTTCTCCTTTACTTATCAAAGGGGAAGATAAGATAAGATAATTTTATTAATGTCCAACAAATGACCACAAATAGGTCAATGGGACCGCTAAGTACATCAATGTGAGAATACAAAGTGGGAATGCATACGTTGATCCTAGAAAATCATTATATAAGCAAATCTATCCTATGTTGAGAAAGATCCAAGGTCTAAAATATAACTTGGAGCAGGAAAATAAAGTACAACAACACAAAGGGCATGCAAGTACTATGAAGAGATGAAGACCAAAACATTGAACCTCCATGGGGGAATGTCTCACCTAGGGGGCGATCAACATTCGGTGATACTATCTCTCTTAACATCCAACATTGAAGGGAAGAAACTCTTAGATGATTAGTCGAACGATCTAGAAGAGTAGGCAAATATGTTATGAGATATGTCTCAGTGTCTGGAAGTTGTAGCCTGTAGCTAAGTCCTGGAAGAGGTATCCTAACTACCAGTGCAATGTGAACCTATTCCTAGATCTAAGGTAACAAGCCTATAAGGATCTTGAGTACAAATGGCCTCCTTTGGTCTCACATATCTAATGGTCGATGTAGCATTGTTGTCCAATGTTCACCTATCTCTTGATACCTATGTTTATTGGAACCATCGAAAAGAAACTTGTACTCGATCGAACAAGGTTTGATCTAGGCTACAATGGGAAAAGTGAGCAAGATCTATGTCCAACGTTGTCCCTCATGTACAGGACCAAGCATCTTTGGTCCAAGAAACAAAAAAACATGGATAGAGAGTTTTGAGATTCCCAAAAAAGGCAGTAAAACCATCCTCTAATCTCATAGTAGATGGGACATATGAAGATTAAGTGCTCCTCCGTCTCAATCTCTTGAAGATGGAAGAGCTTGCGATTCATGTCCCCCTAGTTATGTGGTACTCAATTTCAACTCAAAGACAATGAGAACCAACTTAAAATTGCAGGGGGGTCTAGAGAACATGCTTCTAGTGTTGAAGTGTGTAGGTAGATCGACCTATAAGACCATTTATCAATGCCAAGAAGTGCTCAGCATAGAAGGCCATCTTGGGTCTTAATCCCCCTGGAGAATCAACCCATGTCATCACCCTCGTAAAGGAAATATTTTTTGAATGCCACTAAAATCTCCTAGACAACCATCCATGTTACTTGGAAACTTATCCATTCAAAATGAGAAATCCTACTCAGTTTTGTCACCATAAGCATCATCATCCTCATTAGAAGTACTCTCTAGAACAATATTATTCCTTTCTTCCCTCTTATCTTTAACAATTCCTTTGACAAGATCAATGGCTTTGTTTTACAATTCCAAGCTATGACAATTGGTTTTCACAAAATAGCAGTTTACTTCTTCTTTGTTGTTGACCTTGTTTTCAATTGTTTTGTTTTTAGCAAGTGGGGCATTTTCTTGAGGAACCTTCTCTGCACTCAATCTTTTTTCTTCAACTATAAAAGCAAATATCATAGTCTCCAACAATTGCGAATGCAATTGACAAGTGTTATAATCTGAGGTTAAATTGTTATAATCTGAGGGTAAATTGTTTATTAATAATTCTTTAGTGTCTTCTTCAGCCTTTATACCTACTTATGCTAATTGTTTCATCACGGATCTTAAGTCAATTGCATGACTTGACATAGCTACTTCACTAGTCATTATGAACCTAGTAATTGTTGTTTCAAGGAGAACTTTGCATTCAATGCTTTTGACCTAAATAGTGCGTTCAATTCATCTTGGATTTCTTTCGATGGTTTTGATAGGTCAGCATGGTGCAACTCAGAGTTGACTTTAGCAAGCCCAATAATGGATTTGGCTTTTTTTAGAAATGCCTCATATATCACTTCATGGAACAAAGAGAGATATAGCTATATAACAACCAAATTACAAAGAAATAATCATCTTAAAAAGAACAAATTGTTTGTAAAAGTGTGCCCTACCTTTCTAACAATTTTTAATACCTTTTGGCTATTAGAAATGCATGACCATGAAAGAAACATATACATGCAGAAGGTATTGTTTATTAAGTAGTCATTGAATACATCAACGTATGATTCTTTTATACATCATGTAATGAATTTCTAACTACTTCCTCAAATCATTTGTGGTTGTTGTGCATCATCAACATTAAGTATGACCTTCTAGCATTTGGGACTCCTATCAACATTTTAATGATTTTTTTCACAGGAAACCCTAAGGCACTTTCTCGCATTTCACAAATGGTCCCAATGTAAACCCATCAACATTGATTACAATGCTTGACAAGGTATAGACATCGAGTGAGGCATGCAACAGAAGCAGCCGACCCAAGGGATTGACCTCGAAACTGTTGAAAATCTGAGCTTAACTCAGCCCAAACACTTAGTAGAACTCTGATATCAGTCTTCAACATCATAAAACCAAACACACATCACATGCATGTAAATTTCATGTCTCTGTAAGCTGATATACTATAACTAAGTAAACTTTGCAGCAGAAAATTAACTAAAAATCAGCAGACTGTAAAACACATTTAAGACTCGGTATTTTGGTCAAATTTGACTCTGGAAAAACCCCACACCTTGGGGAAAACCAGCATGCAAGAGAAATTTTATTGAGCTTGAGAGAGAAATTTCTGAAGGTAAAACAGTCATTAATTACAGCATAAATAATCTGAACAGAACTTCGATTTCTGTGCACAAAATCTACCTCAAAATGCATGCCTGAACATACAAAGTCAGCTACAGAAAATATGCCTTGTATGACTTCACTGTATGTACCTCACAGGCTGCATTTTCACCTTTGGTTTGAGTGCACAGACCCTCTTCATTTCTGCACCAACAGACAGGCTGCTACCGGCATTTAAATGTGCTACCAGCAGCAAAACACTTGCTGTACGGTCCTCTCCTCTGCTGAACAGCCCTCAATAAATGCTGCAATCACCTCGAATTTGAGCCACTATTTTGCCTCGAAAATAGTGCCAAACCACTGCTGCATGGACTACACAGAATTTCAGACTTCTTTTGGGGATGCACGGTCACTAACTATCTCAGCTGGTGCGCCCTTCTTCTGGAAAATCGTGCCCTTCTCTAGAAATTCGAGCCCTCACTTTGGGCTGCTCCTCTCTCTCATTCTCATGCTCAATCTCTTGTTATCTCTGGCTCAAGTTC
>LPNX010018277.1:27211-115428 GCA_001517045.1 Pseudotsuga menziesii | reverse complement strand
CCACTGCTGCTGCCACTGAGTCTGATCTCTCACCAGGCTCACCATCCACCGGATGCCCCAAAACTCGGTACATCCGGCCATCACAGATGCCAAGCAGACTCGCTGCACCCAAGCCCCCATTCACCGGATATATATAAACATGCCCACTCACATGAAGAACCGCATATCTGTCATCCTCCAAAGCTGAAACTGAGACCAAGTTCCTCTTCAGCTCTGGAACAAACAACACATCGCCAACCTCCAGATAACCACCAGATTCAAGTTGGAATAGGACTTTTCCAACTCCTTCTACTGCATGGGTGCCGGCATACCCATCCTCAGTCAGTATAACTCTGTCATGATCTGTCAACTCTCGGAACACTGCTCGTATCCCCGTCATATGGCGTGCTGCTCCACTATCTATGTACCATGCTCCAGTATCCAAACTCTCTGCTACACTACTGTCTGAAAGAATTGAGACGAGCGAGAATTCCCTCTCGAATTCCTTCGCAAAATCTCCCACTTCAGCTGGAGAGGCTTTCTCAGGCTCTTCTTTCTTCTTGTTCTTCTTCTTGTTGGGACACTGCCCAGCATAGTGACCATAACTCTGGCAAGCAAAGCATTTTACTTTGCTCAAGTCTTTGGCTCCACTGCTCGAGCCACCCTTTTTCTTTCTACCCTTAGCTGAAAGGGCCACATTCTCTTCATCAGCAACCTGCTCAGTCTTCCCTTCTCGGATCTCCTCCTGAGTAAAATCATCCCATAGTCTTTCCCAAGAGGGAAAGTTCTCTCTGCCAACTACACACTTCACGAACACGTCCCACTCCTTAGTGAAGCCCTTCAGGGCTATCTGCACTAGCTCGAGATCAGGAATCACCTCACCAACTGCACTCAATTCATCTTTTATCTATCTGAGTCTAGTGAGGTAAGAGGCTACATTCTCACTTCCCGCCATCTTAGTGCCATGAAGCTTATCTTTTAGGGCCATTTTACGATTTTCATTCTTGTTCTCATACAAACTTTTTAAAGTATCCCACATCCCCTTAGCAGTTAGTTTCTCTGCCAAATGTGGGATGAGGTGATCTCGAACACCATCCAGAAGCAGTCTCTGCGTTCTGGCCTCCTTCACCTCATGTATGTCAAGGGCTATAGGATCAGCTGCGGGAGGAGCCACTGTGGTACCAACAAAGGCCCATAACTTGTTTTCCTTGAGAACAGCTGTCATCCGTGCTTTCCACTGTAAGTAGTTGGAAATCCCTTCCAACCTATCTTCATACCGGATGCAAGCCATCATTCTCTTCTGCTCTTTTTCCAACAAGGCACACTCTGCCTTCTTTGACCAAAAATATCAGCTGTACTGAACCAGCACTTCTCTGCTCACTCTCAGCAAAAAAAAATTAACAGACAGCTGTTACTTCACATGCACTAGCATCTAAAAAAATCAGCACTTCTCTGCTGCCCAACAGTCTACTGAAATCTCAGAGCCCCAGCTCTGATACCATGTTGAAAATCTGAGCTTAACTCAGCCAAACACTTAGTAGAACTCTGATATCAATCTTCAACATTCATAAAACCAAACACACATCACATGCATGTAAATTTCATGTCTCTGTAAGCTGATATACTGTAACAAAGTAAACTTTGCAGCGAAAAATTAACTAAAAATCAGCAGACTGTAAAACACATTTAAAACACAGTATTTTGGTCAAATTTGACCCTGGAAAAACCCCACACCTTGGGGAAAACCAGCATGCAAGAGAAATTTTATTGAGCTTGAGAGAGAAATTTCTGAAGGTAAAACAGTCATTAATTACAGCATAAATAATCTGAACAGAACTTCGATTTCTGTGCACAAAATCTACCTCAAAATGCGTGCCTGAACATACAAAGTCAGCTACAAAAAATCTGCCTTGTACGACTTCACTGTATGTACCTCACAGGCTGCATTTTCACCTTTGGTTTGAGTGCACAGACCCTCTTCATTTCTGCACCAACAGATAGGCTGCTACAGGCATTTAAATGTGCTACCAGCAGCAAAACACTTGATGTACGGTCCTCTCCTCTGCTGAACAGCCCTCAATAAATGTTGCAATCACCTCGAATTTGAGCCACTATTTTGCCTCGAAAATAGTGCCAAACCACTGATGCATGGACTACACAGAATTTCAGACTTCTTTTGGGGATGCACGGTCACTAACTATCTCAGCTAGTGCGCCCTTCTTCTGGAAAATCGTGCCCTTCTCTAGAAATTCGAGCCCTCACTTTGGGCTGCTCCTCTCTCTCATTCTCATGCTCAATCTCTTGTTATCTCTTGCTCAAGTGCTTCACACACTCCTCACCAAGCTCCTCTCTTGGAAATCGAGCCACTCCAAGACTCTCTCTTGAATAATGTGCCCAAATGAAGTCTCATGCACTTTATTTACCCTATTAGGGTCATGACTTTTCACCTTCAATGGACGAGATTAGATCTTGGCCAAGAGATCTATGGTTGGGATCTAATCTCTCACTCACTTAAATCTCCTAAGTGAACTTTACAACAAATTATTCCTTTTTGAAAAGTCATATTACCCTAAATATTTAAAAGTACACTTTATGACTTAAAGTCACTTTAAAAACATAATAAAGTGCAACTCACTTTTAAATCATAAAGTCACATCAAAAAGGTCTTTAATGAAAACACATTACTAAAGTCACTTTAAGAATATAAATGAGACTCCAAGTTAATGACCCCTGCACCTAGGCACCTGATGCAGGAGTGCCACCGAGCTATCAAAAACTAACAGAAACCTCTTACATGAAGCTCAAAGTACTCAACCACTCGGGCTATCCCACCGAGCTCGCTTTATTGAATTTTACCATTCTACACCCGATCAACACAAAATTCAAATAGGACTTCTCTCTGAACCTCCCTTATTAGTACAAAAGCTAAATATTAGAATTTCGCTCACAAAAATATTTAAAACAATGTTTAAAAATACTTGATGAGTTTCAAACTTTTAATTGATGGTTTCTTCTCCTTCGACAAATATAAGTGCTACATCAAGTTGTCGCTACCCTCGTAAAGGAATAACTCTATCAATGCCACCAAATTCTCCTAGACAACCGTCCATGTTAAGAAACCTTCTCTTGTTTATCCCTATTTGGAGACCTATCCTTTCAAAATAAGAAATCCTCCTCTGTTTGTCACCTTAACTGTCACCCTCCTCATCAGTAGTATTCTCCTTTCTTCCTTCTTATCTTTGACCTTTGCTCTGACAAGATCAATGGAAATGCCTTCACAATTCCAAGCTGAGACTTGGTTTTTCACAATAATAGCAGTTTACTTTTTCTTTGTTGTTGACCTTGCTTTCAATTGTTTTGTTTTCAACAAGAGGGACATTTTCTTGAGTATTCTCTTCTTCGTTTAATCACTTTTCTTCAACCATAAAAGCAAATATCATTGTCTTCGAGGATTGTGACAACAACTAACTGAGTGTGAATGCCACATTGTTAGAATTTGAGGGTAAATTGTTTATTAATATTTGTTTAGTATCTTCTTCTTCAACCTTTACACCTACTTCTGCTAATTGTTACATCGAGGATCTCAAGTCATTTGTGTGACTTGACATAGCTACTCCACCGATCATTTCGAACCTAAAAATTGTTGTTACAAGGAGAACATAGCATCAGTTCTTTTGACCAAACTGTGCATTCAATTCATTCTGGATTTCTTTTGATAGTTTTGATAGGTCAAGATGGTGCAGCTCAAAGTTGTTATAGCAAGCCCAATAATGGATATGGCATTTTTTTGAGAAATGCCAAATATCGTACTTCATGGATCAAAGAGCTATCTAACAACATGATTACAAAGAAATGGTCATCCTAAAAAAGCCAAATATGCTAGCATATGATCCTACGTCTCAATGGGAAGTGATTTTACATCCTTGTGAAAAAAATGAATTCGAAATCAACAAGCAAGGCTACTAAATTATAGAGTTAATAACAACAAGAGAAAATAAAAGAAAATGGTGCACACTAGACAATATGATTCATTATGAAAGAGGTAAGAAATGCATCATTCAAATATAACAAACTCAACTCCCTAAAGTTAAGTTAGTGTGTCAATCTCAAACTACGTAATTATTTTTTTTATGATTTAAACCACTCAAATAGAAGTTAGAACCACCTCAACTCCCTAAGGTTACGCTAGTGTGTCTAAATCTCTAACTACATAATTACTTTTTATATGATTTAAGCCTAACATACATTTTTACCTGTACTATTGACTGGACTTATTTATTTCATAAAATGAATAGTCATTATATCTCAACACCCACCTGAAAGACTTGCTTGTTAACTTTGACATCGATCTTGCCTCTAAATTTTACAATCAACCAATTGGGAAGGACAAACCAGCTCCTTTACCAACTATGGGATCGTTCCAACCTATTGAACTCCTGTGTCTTCAAAGGTTCTTCCTAAAGTGGTTTTTTCACCATTTTTTAATTTAGCCTAGTCTAAATCAATTAGCCCTATTAAGTTAAAGTCATCATTCTTGACAGGTTTTCAGTCCTGGTTCTGTTGCAATGGGGAATTAACAATAACACCCATCAGAGAAAAACTAACACAAGTTTCCACCCATTGCTTCTTCTTTGCTACTATTTCTACAAACCTCCCTAGTACTAAAGGTCCTTCTTCCTCTTCTCTTTGTTGTTGCTCTTCCTCTTCTCCCTGTTGCTATTCTTCCTCTTCTTCCTATTGTTGTTCTGGTCCTTCCTCTTCTTCCTATTGCTCTTCTTGTTGTTGTCATATTTCTTCTTCTTCACGTTGCTCTTCTTGTTGTTGTATTGGTTCTTTCTCTAGTTCTTCCTGCTCTTCCTCTTCTTCCTATTGCTATTCTAGTCCGTGTTCCTCTTCTTCCTGTTGTTCTGGTCCTTCTTCCTACTGCTCCTCTTGTTGTTGTCCTGCTCCTTCCTCCTCTTCTTCCTCTCGCTCTTCTTGGTAATGTAGACCTTCTTCCATGACAATTTTTTAAATTGTTTTTCCCAATTGCAGATGCACTTTCACAAGCTATGGCAGCTCATTCCCTTCCCGAAGAAATAAGTCCCCTCACCCTTCCGCACCTAAGCATTCAAAGAGAGGAAGTTAGTACCTTGCCAGTGCCATTTGGATTTATTCCCTCTTTCCTGGGTTCCCAAATGGAGGGCGGTATTAACTACCACCCACAGTGGCGGTTGGTAAGCCCATAAGACTCAATGGGAATGGATCCCACAAACTCCCTAGGCATCACATCTTAGCGGAATGGGTTGAACCAATCGAGCTATCCCTTGGGGCTATCCTACATAGACTTTTATGTATTAAAAGAAATTGGGTTTTAAGTTTTAACCTTCCTCGTATGAAAGCAAAGACCATTGAATTTCAAAAGAGAGGCTTCCATTTCAATAAAGAAACCTTCAAGTTATCTACTAATTCTCTCTGAGAATTAAAGAACATCAGAAATACCTCTATCTGTAGACATCTTTTGAATGTTAACTGTGTGCCCTAGCTTGCCATGTCTTCACACTTCAATTTACCCTAGACAATTTTGTGGTTGCTGCAAAACCACACTACTGACACAAATTTATTCTTCTATTAGATGTTGTCGAGTTGAACTTACTCGGTCATGGTTTTATCTACTCAAACACGATCGGAATTTCTATCTGTCTATGATGCACTTCTTGCCCTAACACGGTTTACCTCCATGAACGATTTCTTGTTGAAGGCATCTATCTCATATTTGTTTCTCTTCCAAGCTGTGGTGCATGGGTACCTGTACCGGGGGGACGGGTACACGAACCCGTACTGGGTACATGAACCCGTACCGGGTACCTGGGTACTTGAAAGGTACGTACCCAGCTATACCCGACCGTACCCAAATCAGACCTCACATACCTGGGACGTCATTCATGAAATTTGGGTACTTGCATGTATTTAAGTACACCATACCCAGTGTTTGGGTATGCCAAGGGTACGGTGGTCGTCAAGTTTGGTAATACTTTGATATTTACTTGTAGAACATTATTATTTAAATATTAAATGCCCCATAAGGGTTTGATCATATTGTTCACATACTTGGTATAGTTCTTGTAGATTGTATTGAGGAGTTTTCTGTATAACTTTTAAAGGCCATTACAGTATCTATATATTGTTAAACTTTTAGGGTTTTCATAAAAAATTTACAAACTTGTATATTGATGCAAATATAAACTGTAAAATAATACTGAAGTTAAAAATACAGCAGTAGTAAAAGTCTTATCAATAACAAATATAATTTTCATCTCGTTCAATTTTAACACTCCCTTAAGGATCATTGTGTTAAAGCCACACAACTGAAACAAAACACATGTAAAGCAGCAGTAGTAATAAGGTAAATTAAACTAGACTAACAAATAGCATCAGTAAAAGATTTGACTGAGAAAGTAAGAGAAACAAATCTGGTTTGGACCTTCCTTATACTCATAAATACTTTCAGATCAGACCTTGTCTCTCGGAGACAAGTCACTAAGGAACAAGTCTGGCCCTTACCTGAGGGCATGGACATACCTGAGAGAGAGAGAGTTGTAGAATATGGTTAGACAAGTACAGTAGATACAGCAGTCAAAATCAATTAAGATCAACCTCAAGAAGTTAACCAAGGCAGCCAACAAGTCCACACAGCCATTGGCCCATTCAAACAGTCCTCGACTCCTCACACAGGTTGTGTCCCACACTAACAGCCCAATACTAGCAACACCCTATACACACAGCCCATACACTAGTGGCTCAACAAACAGTCCACAAATAGGGCAGTGGCCTGCTCTAATAGCCCAACAAGGGCAGCAGCCACTCAACAGTCCACAAAGTAGGGCAGCGGCATATCCTAGCAGCCCTTACACAGGCTGCGGCATCAACGAACAACCACAAACAAGCAGTGGCCTGCCCTAACAACCCACTAATAGGCTGGGAGCTCTCTCTAACAGACCACAGCTCAGGTGACAACCCTCAAACAGCTCACGGTTAAGGTGTTAGCCCCCAAACAAAGTGACAGCCCAGAACAAACAACCCATGCTAAGGTGACAGCCCAGAACAAACAACCCATGCTAAGGTGACAGCCCAAGCATTTCACCATTGAACAGGAGCTCTCTCTTGAACAGGTTTCACCATTGAAATGCATGCCAAACTATCACCTATACAGGAGCTCTCTCTTGAACAGGTTTTCCCTTCGGGGTTTTTCCTGGACCATTTTGGTCAAAATTCAGAGTCTAAAAATTCATGTGTCGGCTGAAATATTTTTCTGAGGAAGAAAAGTTAGGCTGCTAGAAAATTTCTGAGTTTGCAAAAGTTGAAATTATCTCATGTGTTTCGTCACTTTCAAGTTTTCAGGTTAAAATTTTAATTTTTAATGAACATGCATACTGGGGTTTGGGCATTAAACCATATGCAGTGAACTGAAACTGAAACCGGGTTGGAGTTATAAAAATCTTCATTTATATCCGCCCTTATGCAGAAGTCATGGTGTGCATCTTGAACTTGTCATTATATTGGGCATCATCATCATATCATCCTCATGCAACATAATCTAGGTTAGATCATAACCCTAGATATGAGAAATTTAACATATATGGTCATGATAATTTCATACATGGATGAACCCTAAACTTCTTTGCACTTGCATATTCAGATCACATTGATCAATGATTCACAAAACTCTTTACACAGTAAAAATCAAGCTAGGAGATATCATGATCATACAGCCCATTAATTACTAAAGATCGAGTCAAGATCTAAACACATGAAGAGTTAAGTAGGCTTCTTACTCACCTCAAAATAAAACATACATGAGTCAAGCCTACTGAGATTGCTAGATGTATTCAGCATACCTCTTCAAGGGATCATCAAGTCCACAGCCTGCTTAATACATTATTTCTTTTCTTGACAAAACCACTAGAGTTGTGATAAGCACATTCTTTATTTCCAACCAATTAATACTTGTATGAGGCCATCCAACTTTGATTAGTACGTTGTTTCTCTTGCAGCCAAATAATGTCCAAACCCTTACTACCAACTTGATGAACTTAGTCAAGAAATCCCTGAGGTCAAGTTGGTTCATACTCAAACCCTGGTTAGTACTCAAACCCTTACCTTAGGATCTATGTATACTCTGATAGGATGCAAAAACTTTAAAACAGAGTTAGTTACAAACCCCAAGCTCTGATACCATGTTAAATTTTTAGGGTTTTCATAAAAAAATTACAAACTTGTATATTGATGCAAATTTAAACTCTAAATAATACTGAAGCAAAAAATACAGCAGTAGTAAAGTCTAATCAATAACAAATATAATTTTCATCTAATTTTCATCTCTTTCAACTTTAACACTCCCTTAAGGATCGTTGTGTTAAAGTCACACAACTGAAACAAAACACAACATGTAAAGCAACAGTAGTAATAAGGTAAATTAAAGTAAGAGAAACAAATATGGTTTGGACTGGACCTTCCTTATACTCAAAAATACTTTCAGATCAGACCTTGTCTCTCGGAGACAAGACACTAAGGAACAAGTCTGGCCCTTACCTGAGGGCATGGACATACCTGAGAGAGAGAGAGAGAGAGAGTTGTAGAATACGGTTAGACAAGTATAGTAGGTACAGCAGTCAAAATCAATCAAGATCAACCTCAAGAAGTTAATCAAGGCAGCCAACAAGTCCACACAGCCATTGGCCCATTCAAACAGTCCTCACACAGGTTGTGGCCCACATTAACAGCCCAATATTGGCAGCACCCTATACACAGCCTATACACAAGTAGTGGCTCGACAAACAGTCCACAAATAGGGCAGCGGCCTGCTCTAATAGCCCAACAAGGGCAGCAGCCACTCAACAGTCCACAAAGTAAGGCAGCGGCATATCCTAGCAGCCCTTACAAAGGCTACGGCATCAACAGACAGCCACAAACAAGCAGCGGCCTGCCCTAACAACCCACTAATAGGATGGGACCTCTCTCTAACATCCCACGGCTCAGGTGAGAACCCTCGAACAGTTCATGGTTAAGGTGACAACTCCTAAACAAAGTGACAGCCCAGTACAAACAGCCCACGCTAAGGTGACA
Organism: Pseudotsuga menziesii; assembly: GCA_001517045.1. NCBI lineage: Eukaryota > Viridiplantae > Streptophyta > Pinopsida > Pinales > Pinaceae > Pseudotsuga > Pseudotsuga menziesii. Next base: position 106,344 of record LPNX010018277.1, on the reverse strand, counting down.
GCCCAAGCAAACAGCCCACAGCTCAGGTAGTTGTTAAGATTTTAATCGTTATACAAGAACTTTAGACATTTAGCATCATAACATCATAACCATATGCAAAAGGATCACTGAAAGAATGACAAGCACATCAAGACAAAAGAACACAGATATTTATCCTCAGAAACCCTCTTGGGGGAGAAAACCCACCAAAATTCCTCAATATAGAATTCGACCAAGTACAATGAACAAACCCAAGAATAAGACCAACAACTTCCACTCTCCAGCAAACCTCCTCACTCTCTCTCTCTTGCGCACTTAATTGTGTGAGAGATGTGTCTAAATGAGGGAGGCGCCTCACCTATTTATAGTAATTTTATACTCATCAAGTGGCCTAATTACCTAACTAGGTCGGCCTAGTCCTTTAATTAGGGCCAACCTACGTAGGAAGACTCAAAATAACATTTATAAAATACTTTTGTGAGTACTATTGACCCAACTTACAATAGAAGTTTTACCTCATGACTTATACATGACCAAGTATATCAATGACATCATCGAACGTCAGAATAACAATTCCGAAAGGAGGAATAATAATAATTACACCGAAGGTGTTATTTAAGGGGTTGTTGCTCAACAGGTTTTGTCATCTGTCGATGGCCTGTGAGCAACCTTCCCATGTCCACCGACTCTTTATTGTACCCGTGACGACAACATACCCCTGACCTGACATGGTTAACCTATCGGTGACGTGATGAGCTTCTCTGCTTTAGTGAATTTGCACAAAGGAATGGATCTTATCACAGCTTCATCCAAGCCATATGATTGAGTAATTATCTGCCAACCTTTTGGGTCTTGGATTCCTTCCACTGAATAGGCATCGACTTGTATACTCTCTTCAGATCGACTTGTATATTCTCTTCAAAGTCCAAACTCCTGCGTCTCCTCCTGAAAAAAGGTCTCCATCGAGAAGCTTTGCAATACTTGGCAAAAATCTTGTAGTAACTTACCACCAGTAAAGCGCTGCCTAGAACTACAACAATGGCTATCAGGGCAGGACTGATGGTGGTGGTGGTGGCATAGTTGTGCTTGGTGGGTTCTTTACTCATAGCTGCATCTAGTGGTGGCGTTGTTGTGCTTGGTGGGTTCTTTACTCATGGCTGCATCTGGTGAGCGTTATTTAAGGTGAGGGTAACGGAAATGGAAACCGTCGAAGAAAGCCCTGCCGATTAAGTATCAAGCATTTTAAATTTACAGTACTACGCCTTTACGCTGCTCGCATCTTGAAGTCAAACTCGAGAACCTGATCTGCTCATGTTCGTTCTCTGTTTTCGACTAATTTCTGATGCTTTGGCCATCTCTGAATCATCTGTGACCACCCTTCTACCTATCATCATTATACTGCTTTGGCTTAATTAAAAGAATCATTCAAACTATAGATAGGAGAGATAATTCAGGTATGGTGCAACATAGGCGTCGATAATGTTTTGTGGGGGTGTAATCTCCCCCGAAATGGCTCCTCGGCTCTGGGTCCCCCACCACTCAATTTATATCTGGGCATAGTTTAATGTGAATGATCCGATGAAGGATTTCGAATGGCTTGGTTTGTTTGTCCAATTGCCTCTCAACCCCGGCACCCAGGACTAGGGGAGAAGAAGGTCAAAACCTCTGGTAGGCCATACGAGGAGAGGGCAAACAGACAAACCAAAAGTGTAGACCCGTAGTTTGGCAGAGAGGAGGGCTTATCCTTCATTTCCCAAAGTCAAGGGGTGCGCCAGTGTACCTTTCTGGCCTAACAAAGAGGTATATGAGTAGATGATAAGTAAGCAGGATAATTGTAATCTGGTCCCTAGCTGATGAGTGTACCATCATTATTATTATTATACGTAAAATTTGATAGACATCAACTCATAATTAATATTTAATATTTCTAACAGGCGTAATTATAGTAATGATATGAGAGGGAGAGTCTGCAAATATAAGAAGTGTAAGCATATTCACTTTGAAGACGGTGCTCTTATGTTTCTTCACACAACGCTCGAAGAATTTATCTATCCCTCCGAAGTATTCGAATCGATCCAAGAAAGCACCAACAAAGGGAAGACCATAAGTTCCAGTGATCTCCATTAATGGAGCCAAAACTGGTGCGCACGTGCTTGCTGCCTTCATTGTCTTGCTTATATCTAAACTTTTTGAAATACGGCAAATCAACAGCAGGGAAACAAAAAACCCTGAGCCGTGAACCTAAATGTATTGTGCTCCAATGTGAGGGAGAGACTATTTAATATTGGCAGATTCTCAATTACGTGCAATATTAAACAACACAGTTTCAGCCAGGACTGGGTTCCAAATTTAGTTTTTAAAGAGCGTTGGTTCTATTATTTCATTTTACCATGCATTTTTAAGATCTATCATGCATAACACAAAAAAAAAAAATACAACATGGAATGAAAACGTCCACAAAAATAAGAACTTAAAATTCCAAACAAAATACAACATGGAATGAAAAGCTCATCGAGAAAAGCTTACCTGGTTTTCAAAAACGCTTACACAAAAACAAGAAGGTCTTGAAGAATCCAGCAGAAATTCGTTAAATACTTCAGAAACGATTAAACGGGAATGAGAAGGTCCTGAAAAATCTAGCAGAAAAATGAATATGACCAACGAATATATAAGCAAGGAATCATTTATAACACCTGGGAGAGTGGCAAACATGCATGATAAACTCCATTAAATGCTCCATAACTGGGAGAACTGTAACACTTATCTGCTCAATGATTTCCTAAGATATCGTGGCAAAATCTCCTCAAAAGCTTGAAAGAAGATCCGCCTTCACCGTAACAGTTAGCTGTCCAAGAGATACCCTTTAGTGTAGGGGTTGAGAGTGTTAAAGTTAAGTTAAAAGTTGAGAGATTATTGTGGTAAATAGTTGGAATCAAGTCATTAATGTTGAAGTTCAAGTTAAAGTGAAGTTTCAAGGCGAAGTTAAGTGAGTCAAGTAATGATATTGTTAAAGTCTGTCAAGTTTATCGTGATATTGGTGCGTCAATAAAGTTTGTCAATCCATTGTCATAGGTCTCTTGTTGGATCTTGATCAACTCCAACAAGAAATATTTGTATGCTAAAGGTGATGTAAAAGGAAAATGTGAATGACAAAAGACAAAGCAAGAAGGCTTGGACAGTGGAAAAAGATATAAATGGTGCTGAGATAGAATAGCCGAATATTCAACCACGCGCTTCAATCTGAACATAGAAACCACAGTTTCTGCAGCATATTACATCTGAATAAATGCCATATCTGACAGACCCGTGCACCGCCTTGGAAGACTGTGAATTTGAAGGAACTCTGCAAGATAAAATGGCCATCCTTGTTTAATCATCTTTCTAGTTTGAATTCGAGGCAGTCGATACCCCAGATGGCGTCCCTACGACCCATGGCCTATGGGTGGCAAGTCACTCGAGTGCCTCTGCGCACGATAGTCCCATCAGGGAGAACGTCGTTGTGGAGAGCGTGCTTGGAGTCCAAGAGGACCAGTTGATAAAGTCTCATTGATTCACAGATTGATGTGTGTAGGAAATGCATGCTCTGCAGATCTTTGTATGAAAATCTGTCCTATTTGGGTTCGGGTTTGACAATGATGAGACGGGCAATTTCTTTGTGTATTGCTTCCAAGATTCCTACAAAATGTTTACATGTACCATAAGCTAGATATTTACATAAGGATATTTTAATACGAACTAAACATACAAACGTTAACACAACAAATTTCTATTTACCTGTGATTCATCTTGCCAGAATATTTCTGCTGCGCTCCTCGACTCTTGTAGAAGCCTTAAATTCTTCATTAGAATCCAGGAAGGTAGAGAAGAGTTGGGATGTTTGTTCAAGCAAATCCATCTAAGATTCAGGGACTTCATCGTCATTATACTGTGTTCCAAGAGAGAAGCTTCATTATCAAGAAGTTGCAACCTCCTCATTTGAATATCATCAAATGCATCGTCTTCATGATAATCAACAAGCACCATTCTATTTCCCCACACAGTAATTATGTATACAATCATCAATACTTACAGAAGATTGCTGCAATAAATCATCAATAATGATGATTTCTATCCAATGCCAAAGTCGATGGGCGAAGAGCTCTCAGCAACATCTCTTAGCCAACTTTCGTAGTTTGTCATACATATTTGTATCATTCCAACCGTCTGCTTCCACAGTCTCCATGGGACACTTGGCAGTCATGCATATCATCTGAAACACAACTGTATAGGTCCACCAGACACTCGATTTGTACATCTAAAAACCCAAACTCCGTGAGACAGAAAGACATTGCACTGGAAAACACGTGGGTGATATGAAGGTTGGTTGGGATTTAAAAAATCAACAGGCCAAGCCATCGCCATAGTTTTGAAAAAAGGTTTATCCAGCAATGAGCTCTACTAATGGAGCTAACCGAAGTTGTAGAACTTGAAAAAGAAAGAAAACCTTATGCGAATCTGAAGGTTGAAGAAAGGTTTATGGGAGTCTAATGAGTGATCATATTTATATTAGTTATTTTGCAAAGAAATGTAACAAATAGAAAAATGACTTTGTGTTCAGTGGATTGTAATTTTCAGTTTCATATATCAAAGCTTACAACTCAGAAGGCCTCCACATTCCATTTGATGGTTTTGGCATCCGCAATGAGCGAAGGGCACCATGCCTTTACCTTTACGTCTAGTGAAGAGAAAAGGTAAAAAGAAATTCAATGGAATTGTTATGTCTATCAAAACTTGTGCCCTGTGAGCTACAATATGTGCGTGGAAGGGGGTTGGATTCTGCATCCTTTACGTCATGAAAATTAAGCAACAAGCTACTAACGGACATCCTGACTATATACTATCGATATTCAATACGAAGATTGACTTGGGATATTAAAAACTTGAAACAAAATATTTTCTTCACCTGTCAATCTTATTATTGCATTCAATGATCTTCAAAACATGAGATTATAAGAGGATCGAGACGAAAGCATTGACTTATTCACCGAATGTTTTCAAATTTAAAAACTTTATGTACAAAATCCTTTTGGAGGAAACTTATTTTCACTTATGTGGCAATTGAGAAGTTTGATGTAACTTATTTTCTCTTTTTTTCTTAGACTTGTTTTCATCACATAAACTTATATTATCTACACACAACTTTCTCTCATTTTTGAAACATATAGAAATTTTCTTCGGTGTTTCATTTCCCCCGCTTTGGGGGTATGCTAGTACAATAAAGGTACAATAGAATATCTTCCGAGGTTATATTTCTTTAATAGTAGCAACCCACAGCACCTTCAACAATGAGTAGCGGTACACTCACACACAGCAGCGACAACCTCAAAGAGGCTTAGACAGGTAGCGGCAACGTCAAGGGGGCTTAAACAAGCAGGTGGGCACTCAAAAAATTCAATGGCCCACTCTCAAGCAGCAGCAGTATCCCTAGGCAGCCTCGAAATAGGCTAGCACCTTCTCATCAGTGCTTAGACAAGCAGCGGCAGCCCTAACATGGCTTAACAAAGCAGACGACCCAACAAGATCAAACCCTAGCAGCAAAAGCCCTTGACGTCACCTTCAAATAGAACTGTTGGAAACCCTAAATCAAACATAAAACATAGAGTTGAGATACCTCTCCAAGACACACAAGTAATGAATGCTAAGTCTTGCTTTTATAGCCTCTTAAAGACTTCTAGAAGGATCCCCCTTCTAATATTTTAATGACTTAGGGTTTACTCAAAAGGTCAAGACGTCATACATTAAGGAGTGTTGACAAATATAAAATATAAATTAATGTTAAGTCAACATAATCAAAGGGTTAAGGTACCACACAAAACAGGGGTGCTAGTACATAGGACCAACAAGAGAGAGATCAACACAAGACCAAGTCAAGCACAAGGCTAACCACAAGTCAACAAGAGGTGTCACAACAAAGTGGAAAGACAACCCTTTTATCCACAAGACCAAAGTGTACCAACAAGGTGGGAAAACAACCCTTTTACCCACAAGACCAAGGTGCACCAACAAGGCAGGAGGGAAACCCTTTTACCCACATGGAGAAGCAACCAAACTTTTATCTCTCTCAATGTATGTATTCCATAAGTGTTCCATGCAATAACTGGAAGTTTTATCATCACCATATAAGGAAGGGATGATGTGATCCTCTAGTCCTCCTGACTGCTCCTAAAGGTCAAGTGCTAGTGACATCATCAAGGGGTGGCCAGTCCCTTGAAGAAACAACCTAGCTCAACCATTTAGGAGAGGAGGGCATCACACATCATCATCTTGGTTAACTAACCAAGATCCACCTGGTTAACTGACTAGGACTACACCTGCAGGACCTGCTTGGTCCTAGACCAAGAATCTACTTGGTCCCAGACTAGGATGTCTCTGTCTCAGCCTGCAGGATCTGCTTGGTTCTTATGACCAAGCATTGTCTGGTCCCTGACTAGAATGCCCTAGAGACAAATAGGGGACTTAGCCACATGCTAGGGACTTTGCCATTCCATCAACCTACTTGGTCCCAGATCAAGAACCCCAATAGATTGTTGGGGGCCCTAGGTACCTGCTAGGGACTTACGTTGCCTCGTTAACTGACCAGGAACCCTAGTTAACTGACTACGGTTCCATTCAAACAATTGCTCTCGCAGCTGCACTATATATATATATATACAATACGACTCTGCTCTTGTCTGAATACTCGCCTAGATGTTGATTTGTAGCTCATCAATTATTTATTGTGTGTTCCTAGAATTCCCATTAATAATAAATCTTTTTCTCAGATTATATGAATAAAGAAACGACCTCTGTAGGGTTTCCCCCAACGTCCATAGTCCATGTGCACTCACAAAACTGAAATCCAATCTATTTTTCCTAGCAACTTGGATTACATTTATTTGTTACAGGAATGTCTTTATTTTTTTGCTTGGATTTCGTTTATTTTTATTACATACATACATACATACATATATATATATATATATATTAGTAATGCTGATGACATTGATGCTGAGGATGCTCATGACATGGGATGAGGAAGCCAAATAAGCTCTCTTGTTTATTGTTTACTGTTTTGAACTTTCTTTTTCATGTCTAGAAATGCCATTAGGCAAATTTTGAATGTAGTATGACAATGAAGTTTGAACTCATGGAGTCATGGATGTATAATATTTTATATTATTATTATATAACTTCCAGTCTTCTACTTGATATCTACTATGAGTCTATGATTTATCAAATTTATTATTTTATGTTTCATATTTTCAATGTGAATGTTCATATGAATAATTAAATTTAGAAATATGCATGTATGATGTGACTATGACATGTTTTATTTTTATAAATTTAAATATATATATATATATATATATATGTTTACAGGACCCCGACGTACCCAAGTACCCTGTTTCAAAAAGTGGCGTCCCCATCCCCTTACCCACATTTCCTAGCAACTTAGCTTCCAACCATGGGATGTGCTACAAACCTATTAATGGCATTGTTACCTTGGGAAGTAGCAGATTGACAAATCCTCAAGGTCTCTATTTTTTGGCACCCTAACACAATTTACCTCCATGAACGATTTCTTGTTGAAGGCATCTATTGTCAGAATTATAAAGCCTTGATGGCAACATGAATTCCATAAACAAGCTAAGAATCTAAGCACACAATTAACCTCGTTGGGAGTTGCAGAGAATTAGCATAAAGAGAGAAGAAGAGGAATTAATGAACACACATTAATGAATTATCAATAAATGATAATTGATATTACTACAATGGTAATACATCCTTATAAAGGAGATCTAAGTTGATGGAAAACAAAGCAATGCTAGCTCATAAATCAGACTTACCAAATATGACAAACCCCCATAGGTGGCTAAAGCACTTCTCAAATCAGTCAAGAACCTCACGAATTAGCAAAAGCATGAGTGAGTTGTCAAGAGTGATGGAAAAACATGCTAATCCTGGAAAATGGAGAGAAAGTCATGAAGGATGGGTTAGCAACAAAGGAACCCAGTTTCCTAGTTAACTAGCTTTACTTTATCCACAGAAAAGCAGGATAAAGCAGAATAAAGCAGAATCTATAGTAAAGCGCAGTTACCAATTCTGGATGTCCATAAACTGGTCAAGATCAACCCAAAATCAGAAATAAAGCATTCCTGGGGTTTAGATGGCATGTGTTGACTTTAAGGTGCAAGTGGATGCCAACTAATTAAGCTAGTGGGTAGATAACTAATCAAATAATGATTAATTATTTTATCCTAAGTATTGAGTGGGTTTAATATATTCCAACATCTATCTCATATTTGTTTCTCTTCCAACCATGGGCATGTGCTACAAATCTATTGATGACATTGTTACCTTGGAAAGTAGCAGGTTGACATATCCTCAATGTCTCTATTTTTTGGCGAGACTACAGATTTATGGATGACATTGTTACCTTAGAGGAGATTGATGTCTCCTCTAGGGTCTCTCTTCTTTAGTGTGGGTTGCAGATTCATGTGTGGGGTCTTCCCTTGTCGACAACTGGCGCCAATGTCCTGTTACGCCACAGTGAAGGACGATCGTCACCTTCTTCCAAAAATTATAGAATTCTATCATGCCTCCAACGTTAGTCTTTCATAAATTATTCGCCCTAATTTCATCGAATGATTAAAGTTTCTAAAGGAAATAAAGACCTTTTTAATTTAAAAATATCAAGTGTCTTGCTCAAAAACACTTTCTCTCTCCGCAAACCTTCGTATCTTTCTAAACTTGATCCGACACAAATCTTTCATCATGGACCGAGGCATACATATGACTCTAATACTACTATTGGTTATTAGAGATGCATGACCATGTGAGGGAACAAATATATGGAAAAAGTATTGTTTATTATGGAATCACTGAATACATCAACATAAAATTCTTTTATACATCACCTAACCTATAATTCATGTGGGTCGTTGATATTATTAATGACCCTCTGACATTAGGACTCCAAACAACATTTTATTGAGTGTTACGACTCTAAGGGTACCCAGCTGAGATGGATTCGCAAAAGCAAAGGGAATAGTAAAAAAAATGTAAAAGTACACTAAAGTTTTTAAAAAAGAGAGATTTAAGAAATAAAACTAATAAATATAAGTTTCAAACAGGAATGAGGTCAAAATAAAGCTTCATGGGATTTATTCTCTTCATACCTTTGCTAGTGAACAAGAAAATGACTCTATGCGCCCCTCTGCTCCACGATAGAAGTGAAAATATGGAAGAACTTTGATATTTAAGCTTTTGCACATTGGCTTGTTTTCATCAAAGTTTATTTTTAAAAATATAATCTCAGGGTGCTCTGCAGCTATCTTGCACAGCTGCCAAACACAACATAATCCATATACAAAATTATAAGTTGTCAAAAGTACCAGAGAAAATGCACAGGTACAATGTGGAAAAGTACTCGATTCCATGCAACATAAACTTTCAAGTAAATGAAAAAAGGGATATAAATGTCTAGTAAAACAAGAAAAATATTGTTGTGCAGTTTATCTTTCTAGCATTTCAGTGGTGCTTGCCTTTCTGGGATAACAAAAATACTGTGTAGGCCACACAACTAGATATACTATCACATTAATAACTGATTTTGTAATTCTAATTATGTCCCACACGTAATACTTAAAAAGTTTAAAAGCTCTTACTTTCAAATATGAAAAACATGTAAGTGGATAATTTCAGTTTTTCACAGTTGATTAATTTGATTTCCTTGAACAAGTGCAGATGTAAAATCCAAAGAGCTGAAGACCAGAAAATCTTCAGGATTTTGTGCACCTTCTGAAAAGAAGCATTCCAAATTCAAAACTTAAGAATACATTCCTTCTCTATCTTATCTCCAAACTACTTCCCAATATAATGAATTCCTGCAAACTAGATGAACTTTTGGCATTGGTATCTGTTTCTTTAAATAATTGCGGTAGTTACTAAGAATTTTACATGAATCAATAATGAATTCCTACAAACGAGATGAACTTTTGGCATTGGTATATATTTCTTTAAACAATTGCAGTAGTTACTAAGAACTTTACATGGTCAATCGATAATGAATTCCTGCAAACTAGATGAGCTTTTGGCATTGGTATCTGTTTCTTTAAACAATTGCAGTAGTTACTAAGAACTTTGCATGGTCAATCAATAACGAATTCCTGCAAACTAGATGAACTTTTGGCATTGGTATCTGTTTCTTTAAACAATTGCAATAGTTACTAAGAACGTGACTCCTTTTCACAATTATATGATCAGTCAAAACAAATTCATTGATAGCATTCAAAAAATGCACAGATATACTTGCCCAGTATATAAATAAACAGAAGTTCAGTAACCATATACAAATTCCACCCAAACATCAAAATATCAGTCAAAATACGTTCAAAATATCAGTCAGAATACGTTCAAAATTCAATCAAACTAAATAAATAAAAATCTTATAAGACATTAGAAAGCAGAAGCGTTTGAATCTCAAGAACATTTCACTATTGCCAGGTGCAGCTGTCAATTTACCTTTGGATAGAGTGCTCGGCAAGAACCACACCAAGTGCCATAGAATTCAGAAATAACAAGCTTGTCCCCAGCCTGATTTAGTGCCTCCAGAAACTCCTGAGTTGAATGGATATCATGCATATTTGGCCCTCCACTCTTTTCCCACCATTTTACCTCTTCATTATTGATAGTTGATGCATGTACCTGAACAGTAAAAGCGAATACAAGCTTATAATTCAATAATAGAAAAGAAGTATACTAACAGCCCCTTGTTATAGTTGATGCATGTACCTGAACAGTACAGAACAAGTGAAGACAAGCTTACAATTCAATAATAGAAAAAGAAGTATACCAACACCCCATTGTCATAGCTGATGCCTGTACCTTAATAGTAAAAGCGAATACAAGCTTACAATTCAATAATAGAAAAGAAGTATACCAACACCCCATTGCCATAGTTAAAGTTGAACAAGATCCGTGTTTGGCTGTTATTTTTAATTCACCCAGCAGCCAAGAACTAGTCGAGCAGATCCTGAGGAAACGTCTTGTTGAGATGTTTTAGCTAATCATCATGTTGTCCACTAAGTTGCACTTAGGGGATTTCCAGTGAGCCGCCAGAGTATTGAACAAGCCAATTGTTCATTGTCAGTGCTCAAAAGTTCCGTGGTTACATCAGGACCAGTTGTGGTCCATTTTTTTTAATAAAATGCATGTTCATACCCCTTGGGGATGTTGTAATAAATGTTCTAACACATCAAACTTTTTGTAAAGGACTTGGCTTCCTAGGACTTGGCCATCAATCCGATCATTCCAAGTGTTTTTTCCCTTGCCAATTATGCAATGTTGAATAAGCGATGTATAATTTTCAAGTTTTTCACTGCTCTTCCGAAGCTAGAATGGTCGTCTTGGTGGTTAGTCCTTAGGAGGTTATTAAAGTTCATGTGTCGATGTCTATAAGCGTGTTAGACATGGTTTTGAGTCATTATGAATATGTACTAGGTCCCCCTTAGGCTTTTTTTAATATCCGAAAAAAATAAATTTTTCCGCAATTTTAAGCCATTTTTTAATGGTTTAAATGGAAAAATTCAAAATGTAATAAATTTCTAATCCGGAGTCCATTTTTGGCATGGATGGGCTCGTTTTCAAGCTCAAAGCACCTCCTTTACCTCGGGACCTACTTTTCCCATGTTTCAGGTGAACGGTTCATCACTTATGGCATTATTTCTCTAATGGTGCTACAAAACATCAAAAAGTGCAAAAAATGGGACAAATTGACACTAAAGTCAAAAGTCAATAAAATATTAATGGAATGGCATGGAGGAAGTGTCGTTTAGTGTTTTATGTGGTGGGCGAATCATACTATGGTTAAAAGCGTCACTATGGAGATATAATTTGGAGGCTAGCAAATAAGTTTTGGTGGAGAGTGCGCCACACCTCATAAGCTCTCACATGGGGGTTAGGTGGCATCATTTCTTTGGAGACATTGACTTGGAAAACGGCGAGTCTTCTCCACGAATCAAGCATGTGATCTCATGCTATTTGGTGGCTAATGAGTAGTTTGGAGGTGCGCCTCCATCATGGGCCCTCATGACGTGCGATCTTGGTTGGTAGATCTTTGGGATGGGAGCGCATCTTTCCTATGAGAGGTGGTGCATCCCATTAGGGAGACACTCCACTTAAACTCCCAACTCCTTCCACAATCATCTCCATGACTTCAAGTGCAACTCGTCCCTCTCTGGCAATTGGTTGGTGCCCCCCGGTGCTTGGTTACTCTATTTAAGCGAGGCCTTCTTCCTCATTCTGGACGGATGGAAGGAACCTTTGCTCCTGTTATGTACTATTGTTATTTTATTGAATAAAAGTGAGGCTTTGGAGGTCCAAATTGTGCAAGGAATTTTCATGGATGTGATGTTGTGCTTGTAAATTGAGGTGATATTTAGCTAGTTGCAATTTTCTTTTCTTCAAAGTTGTAGATCTATTCTAGCATAAGAAGGTTATTTCTAGTCCATAGGGCAAGCATTTGAAGATCCAAGTTGCTAGTTTATGTTTTATTATTTAAGAATAGTAGTAGTAGACTGTAGTCGAAAATACTTATACTCTCCTTATTTCGTTTAATGAAATGTACTAGACTAATCTCGCTAGTTGAAAGTTGTTGTAGCTTTGCAATTCATCAAGTTTGAAGGGGATCCTGAGCTCGGTTGCATCTTGCTCTCCTTCGCAATAAATTATTCGTATCTAACATTTCTTGTATTTCAGGCACTTCCATTCCTCACAAAGATTCAAGCTGGGGCTTGAGAACTTAACTTCAATGTTCCCCTTAGTTTTCGGTACGCGAGGACTGTTGAAAAACTGAGTTTAACTGCTTGCTGGTTTAATGAACAATTTTGTGAGTTTCACTTCAGCCGGTTTTGCATAGGCTTGAAGCTACTTATGAAAATTTTTCTGTACAATTTAAACACGCAGAAAAACACTAACAGGCTGAAAACACATGCATGCACACCATAAAATTTACTCAGAGATTTTTGGCTAATCAGCCCTGGAAAAACCCCCACGAGGAAAACCAGTCAGAGAGGAGAGATTTTATTAATTTCTTCAGCAAAATAATGGACAGAAATACAACTTATCTTCACCACCGATTTCTTCACAAAATCTGGAAATGCATGCACAGCAAATACACCAGCCGTACACCTCGATTTCTGTGCTCATTAATGGCAGCCGTACAGCAATAAATGACAGCCGTACACTCCCTCGAATTCTATGCTCATTAATTGACAGGCCGTACAGCAATAAATGTTCCTGTACCTTCCTCGAAATCTGTGCAGGAGTTAATGCATCGTACAGCAGGAAACACACCTCGAAATTCGTGCAGAAATAAATGCACCGTACAGCAGACCGTACAGGCCGTACTCCTCGATTTTCGAGCCAATAAATGCAGCAGACCGTACAGCAGAAAAAATACCCTGGCCGTACTTCTTCTTGGGATTCGTGCCAGCAAAAGAAAAAAACCAGTCTCGACCTCCTTTGTTCACTGAAATCTCTTCAGCAGCCAAACCTGGAAAATCGTGCCCTTCTCAAGCAACTCGACCTCTCTCTCAGCTCTCTCTTCTTCAACCTGAAAATGAACAAGTGAAGTCTCTTTGCCTCCCTCAACCTGTGAGAACCCCCTCGCCACAAATCTAGCTTTGTACTTCTCAACGCTGCCATTTGCAGCAAGCTTTACCTTGTAAAGCCATCTGGAAGTCACAACTGACTTCCCCTGCGGTCTAGGTACAATCTCCCATGCATCATTCTTCATGATGGAATGGTACTCTTCCATCATGGCATCTCTCCAAACTGCATGCTGGGAGGCCTCCTCAAATGTAGCTGGCTCTGAGTCACGAAGGCATGCAACAAGAGCCATATCATCTCTAACCACACCAAGCCTCTCAGGCTCCACAACCGTCCTGATCCTCTCCTGAGGCCTACCAAATGCCTCTGCTTCCTTCAAGGTCTCCTGAAGCCACTTGGGCTTCCACTTGGGCTTCCTCTTCCTTGAAGGCTGCTCCTCCTCATCTGATGAAGTCCCTGTACCAGAAGATCCAATACCCCGAGGACCAGTCACTGAAGAACCTGTACCTGCTGATGATGTCACCTGAGGACTCAATCCTGTACCTGTACCCGTACCTGCACCTGTACCTGTGCCCGAACCTGTCCCAGACACTGTCCCTGAAGTACCACCTGTCTGAACCACTGCACCTGAAGACACTGTACCTGAACCCTGTGATCCAGACCCCCCAGAAACCTGTGGACCTGTGAGCTGTGTCGAAGAAGCCTGCACTAACTGAGGTGTGGGAGCTGGTGCCTCTCCCTGCTCTAACTCTCTGGACTTCCGGAAGGCTCTCTCCTCATCAAACTTTACTTCCCGGCGGACAACAACTTTCCGCGAACAAGGTAAGTAAATCCTGTAAGCCTTCGAAGTCTCATCGTATCCCACAAAGATGCCTCTCTCTGCAGTGGGATCAAACTTCGTCCTCTTCTCAGAAACGCAAAAACGACATATGCAAAAGTACCCCCCCAAATTTTAGGAAACGTTAAAGGGTACGTCAATGTCTTCAACATACGAGACCCCACTAGAAATACTACAAAATTAATATTTTCTAATTTAAGATTTTAAAGATTAATAATAAGAAAACAATAACACTAACATAGTAGTAACATCATGTATTCAGTATTGTGTTTGTCATCGTGTAAACACTAAACCACTAACATCATATTCATCAATAAGTAAATCACAATTCAATGATTCATAATAAAAATCATTAATTTATTCATGATAAAAATAAAAATAAAAAATATGACAGAACATTTAAAGCCTAATGTTTAAACTTAATAAAATTTAAAATTTATAAAAATATAATGTTTGAACTTAATAAAATTTAAAATTTATAAAAAATAAATAAATAAAATTATAAATGCAATTAGCAGCCGTCAGGTTTCCGCTTTGAAGTTTGAATTTGGGGTTGTGGTTGTTCTGTTTCGTGTTACAGTAACACAGAACAAAACAACAACCCTGAATTGGAGCTTCAAAGTGGAAACTCGGTGGACAGGCGCTAAAATTTAAACCATGAACAAAGACATATGCCCGAAACAAGGATGAGTTGTGGTTGCCCGAAGATGAGTTGCAGACGCCCGAAACGAAGACAAAGACACCTGAAACGAAGATTCCCTCGCACATGCTTATGAAGTCAACCCGATACAATGAAAGCTTGTTGCCCTCGCGCGTAGTTGGAAACCTGAAAGCTGACTTCGTAAATGAGTTTGGAACAGTAAAAAGCCCTCGCAAGTGCCACGAAACTTGATTTAGACCACGTGATGAAAGGAAACGTTTGCACGTTTCCGGCTTTTCATAAAACGACCCGGGTACGCGTTTCCAGACTGTTTCCGGATTTGGGTACGAGAGGGAAACGACCCCAATCCTGTTTCTTGTTTCTGAAACTCGCGGGATCGAGGAAACACGTTTCCGAGGTCTGGAAATGAGTACCCGTGTAACACTGCTTATCTTCGTCACCATAAATCTAAAACTTTCTCTTTGGTTATTTGCAAGCTTAAATTTATTTCAAAAATTTTATTATACACGTTTAAGCTTGTTCATTCCTAGATCTGAAAAGTCACTTTCATTTCATATTTATAAGCTTAAGCAAGTATTAAGTGCTTTTTCTTTGTATTTTAAAGCATTAATCCACGAATTTTACCTCATTAGCTTGCTAGTTTTTAGCAGGCCGGAGGAAAAAGTGAGGGAGGTGCTGCCAAAAAATCAATCTTTGGGTCACCTGGAGCACCTACATGTAAATTTTCCTTTAAAATTCAAACTAGGGCTAAACAATATATTTAATAGTTATTGATAACCACACGTGAATTTCTTTTACTAGTATTGCAGCGAAAAGTAAAATATTGGGAAACATCAGCAACAATCACATAAATATAGACACAGTGTTTTGGGTATGGAAACCCTCGAATAAAACCCAAGATGGGAAAACCGGTGCAACAGTCAGGGAATTTTATTAAGATATGGAACAATTACAATCTAGCAGATAAATTCACCCAACCTGGTGAAATAGAACCTCTACAAAATCATTAGGCAAACCCAGTAACACAATACGGCCCCTCCACAACTATACAGCCTTTGCGTCAGCAGTACGGCCCTCCTGCATCAGCTGTATGGATCCATATGGTCCTGGCGCCAATATACGAAATTCGTGCAGCTGCCTCTACCGAGTTGTACGGCCTCCTCTGCACGATCCTCTACGACCTAGTGCTCAGCCTGGTAACTCATCGAATCTATCGAGTGAATGCTCCTCCATCTTCTCAACAAACTTCTCTGTCTGACTTTTATGTTTTGTCTGTATCTCTCTGTGTATGCGTCCTCTCCACCAAATCTCTTTTTGAACTCAATGGTTAAGCGAAAACCCTAACCCTCACTATGGATCAATGGATGTGATCCTCCGGTGAGATCAATGGCCAAGATTACATTAGCCATCACTTAGGTTATTTCACTTTTCACTTTATAAAAGTGATTCCATCAAGTCAAAATCAAATTAGATTAAGTAATGTTTTTTTCCCAAGTCTATACTTAGGAAAATCACATTAATACATTTGGATTCAAGTTTAATGTCTTCTTAGCATTCAAGGACACGTGTGATGCTAGAAGACCTTCCTTGTTGTCACTTTCTAACACTCCCTCTCAACGAGGAAGGGGTTCGGTAGCAACCCCAACTTGTCTCTGAACTTCACAAAACTGTGTCTGCAAAGTGTATTGGTGAAAATGTCCGCCACCTGCTCATCTGTTGGTATGTACTCTAACCGAATGGTTCCTTTTTGTACACAGTCTCTGTGGGAGTGGTACTGAATGTCTATGTATTTGCTCCGGTCATGGAACACTGGATTTTCAGATAGCCTGATGCCACTCTAATTGTCACAGTGAACTACAGTAGCCTCTAGCTCACACTCAAACAACCCTGAAAGCAACTTCTTTAGCCACATTCCCTCACAAGCAGCCATACTGGCCAGTATGTACTCGACCTCTGTCGAGCTCAATGCTACTGACTTTTGCTTCCTGGTAAACCAAGAGACAACCCTTGACCCAATGCTAAAGCAACAACTTGAAGTGCTCTTTTGGTCTTCTACACATCCTGCCTAGTCAGCATCTATGAAGCCTGCTAACTGTACACTCCCTCTGCGCTCATAAAACAACCCATACTCCACTGTACCTATGATGTAGCAGCCTTCCAATGCACTCTTCGAGGATCTACAATGAACTAGCTCAAAGAGTTGACTGCAAAGCCAATGTCTAGTCGTGTGTTGACCAAATACATGAGCGATCCGATAAGTTGGCGATATAATGTAGGATCAAATCCATCTAAGCTTGATGAATCAATCTTCCTCCAGTTGAAAACTAGAGGTATGGACATAGGCTTGCAATCCACCATCCCGAATCTCTTTAAGATCTCCACTACATACTTCCCCTGTCCAATGAAGAAGCACTTGTCTCTCTGCCAAACCTCCAAGCCTAGGAAGTAATGCATCAACCCAAGATCTCTCATCTCAAACTCAACTGCAAGGTTGGACTTACAGTGGTCAATCAGCCTCTCATCTCCTGTAAGAAAGAGATCATCTACATATAAGACCAATATGAGAGGTACCTCACTTGACAAGAAGTACAGGTTGTGGTCTGCCTCACTCCACTGGAATCCCATCTCCCGTAGATAGTTGTTTATCCTTGAGTACCATGCTCGAGGTGCCTACTTGAGCCCATAAAGAGCTCTCTGCAACCTGCATACATGCGTCTCCCTGTTCTCCACATCAAACCCCTCGGGCTGCTCAATGAATACATCCTCCTGCATAACTCCGTTGAGGAAGGCAATCTTGATTTCCATCTGATGAACACGCCAACCCATCTCAACTACTAATGAAATAATGGTCCAAATAGAAGAATACATGGCAACAGGGGCGAAGGTCTCCTCGTAGTCAATACCCTCATTCTATGAAAAACCCTTTGCCATGAAGCGCGCCTTGTACTTTTCCATGTTTATGTCTTCTTGATGCTTCACCTTGTAGATCCATATGGATCCCACCACCTTTTTACCTTCTAGCCTCAGCAGAACCTCCCATACCTAACTCTTCACGATTCAATCATACTCCTCAACCATGGCCTCCTGCCACACGTCATGTTGTGCAGCCTCCTCGAAAATGGAAGGTTCGAAGTTAATCAACTCTGTCATCAATGCCATATAGCTAAGTCTCTCTGGTGGTTTGCTCCATCTCATAGAGCTCTATGGAAGAGTCACTTGCTTGGAATCTTGAACTGTGGACCTAAACCACTTAGGCCTTGCCCTAGTGTCTACCCGTTGCGGTTGTTGGATATCCGTCTCCTGCTGCGACTCATCCTCCAAGTCAATGACTAAAGGATCCTGTCCACCTGACTCCCTCTGACTACCAAAACCTGTGTTCTGTATCTGTACCTGTACCTGTGGCTCCTCCAACTTGACCCCCGATTCCTGTGCTAGTTGCTCCTCTGTTGGAAGTCCATAGATCTCCGCAAGGCTCTGTCCTCATCAAACCGAACATCTCTGCTCACAATGATCCTCTTGCAAGCAGGAATATATACTTTGTACGCCTTCGAAGTCTCGTTGTAACCAACAAGTAACCCCTTCTCTCCAGAAGGGTCCAACTTCTTCCTAGTGTCAACATGAATGTGACAATAGCAGACACTCCCAAATCTGCGCAAGTGGCTCACATCTGGTCTACTACATGTGAAGACCTCCTCGGGTGTCTTCCACCCCAAGGTTGTATGGGGACACCTGTTCTAAATGTATACTGCGACCATGTATGCCTCGGCCTTAAGGAATAGTGGTAATCCCTGATCAAATAGCATGGCCTTGGCTGCTCCTACCATTGTCCTGTTCTTTCTCTCCACCACTCCATTCTGTTGCGGGCTATGAGGCATTGTGTGCTCCTTCTTAATCTCCTCTGATGAGCAATACTCCAAGAACTCATTGGAGGTGTACTCACCCCCGTTATCCGTCCTCAATACTCGGATCTTCCTCCCTTACTGGTTTTCTACGAGAGTCTTGAACTCCCGAAACCGCTCAAAGACCTCTGACTTGGGCTTTAGAAAATAGATCCAGGTCTTCCTCGAATAGTCATCAATGAAAGTGACGCAATAGTTGTAGCCACTAAACGATTGGACACTCATAGGTCTGCAAACATCCGAATGCACTAAGTCCAAGGTTCCCTTAGACTTGTGCTCACTCTATGGGAAAGGTTTCCTGATGTTCTTCCCCATTGCACAACCCTTGCAGTGGTTATGCTTCTCCTCCTATACCTAAGGAACTCCAATGACTGCCTGTCTCAAATGCCTCAGTGCTCCATGGTGTAAATGTGCCATCCTCCTATGGCACAGATCACCCTGATTGTTGTTGCTGCTGACTAGAGCCTTTACAGACTCAAAGTGTAGTCTATAAAGTGTAGTCTATAGACCTTCCCACTCTGGATCCCAATAACCCGATCCAAACTCCTGTCTGACCTCTTGGGCCTGATATACACCCTATGGTCTCGGAACTTTACCTGAATCCCTTGTCTTCCAAGGTGGAAACGGATATGAGGTTCTTAGTCAACCCCGGAATATACAATACGTAAGCAAAACTGAGGGGTTTGCCAGACTCCCTCTGAAATGAAAGAGCGCCAACTCCCTCCGCTTGATACTGCGCATCATCACCTAGCTCAATGTGGAGATTTAATCCACCCTCCTGCAAGCTCTTGAAGAACCTCTTATGCCCCATCATATGACAAGATGCTCCACTGTCTGCGTACCAAACGTTGTTGCTTGTGGTGCTTGTTATGCAAGCTATCAAGCAAAAATCCTCATCGAAGTTTTTGTTGAACTCCTCCACCTCTACAAATCCTGCCATCTGGGTATTGTTCTTCTTCTTTATGTCTGGGCACTGGGGGGCAAAGTGTCCTTGCTTGTGGCAGATAAAACACTTGACCTTGGACATGTCAAGATTCTTCTTACCGCCTTTCTTTTTCTTTTCCTTACCCTTACTCTTCCCTGCTAGGGCTAAAGCCTATTCATCCACAATTTGTGGGGCACTACTGGATGAACCTGAACCTTAACCCATGCAAGACTGCTCCTACACGAAGTCATCCCATTATCTCTTCCAATCAGGAAGCTTCTCCCTAGCCACAACACCTTTGACAAAGGTGTACCATGGCTTAGAAAAGCCATTGAGGGCCATCCGAACTAGCTCCTCATCCTCAGTCTTAGAGCCAACAGCTCTAAGCTCGTCTCTGATCTGTGTGAGCCTTGTGAGATAAGGCACCACCCCTTCACCCTTGGCCATCCTAGTATTGCGCATCCTCTCTTGCAGCACCATCTTCTAGTTTTCGTTCTTGCTCTGGTAAAGTCCTTCCAAAGCCTTCCACATTTCCAATGCAGTCTTCTTCCCGGAAAGGTGAGGGACTACGTGGTCCTTCAACCCATCCAAGACGATCAACATAGCTCTGGAGTCTAACTTCTTCCATCTTGCCAACTCTATCGGATCTGTGGGCGCAACCTTCGTGGATTCAATGAGCTCCTCTACATCACTAACATCTTGGATCCTTGTGATCCTTTCTTTCCAAGCAGAAAAGTTCTGAGCCCCTTGGAGTTTGTCCTCAACTCTCAACTGCACGACCATAGTGAAGTGTACCTATCAAACCCTAGATTTGAACTCTAGGTTTGTGTCTTCAATAGATCTGCCCCTGATCTATCAATACTGCTGCAGTTTCTCAGATATAGCTCAACAGAGCTTTGATACCATGTAAATTTTCCTTTAAAATTCAAACTAGGGCTAAACGGTATATTTAATAGTTACTGATAACCACACATGAATTTCTTTTACTAGTATTGCAGCGAAAAGTAAATACTGAGAGACATCAACAACATAGACACAGTGTTCTGGGTATGGAAACCCCAGGTAAAAACCCAAGATGGGAAACCAGTGCAGCAGTCAAATATGAAATTTTATTAAGAATATATGGAACAATTACAATCCAGCAGATAAATTCACCCAACCTGGCGAAATAGAACCTCTGCAAAATCACTGGGCAAACCCATCAACACGATACAACCCCTGCACAATTGTACGGCCTCTACGTCAGCAATACGGCCCTCCTGTGTCAGTTGTACGGATTCGTACGGTCTTGACGTCTGTTGTACGAAATCCGTACGGTTGTACTGCTGCAGCTGTACAGCCATCTCTATCGAGTTGTACAGCTTCCTCTACGTGATCATGTACAGCTTGGTGCTCAACCTGGTAACTCAACAAATCTATTGGGTGAGTGCTCCTCCGTCTTCTCAGCAAACTTCTCTGCCTAACTTTTTTGTTTTGTCTGTATCTCTCCTGTGTGCGTGTCCTCTCCACCAAATCTCCTTTTAACTCAATGGCAAATCGAAAACCCTAACCCTCACTAGGGATCAATGGATGTGATCCTCTGGTGTGATCAATGGCCAAGATTAGATTAGCCATCACTAAAGTTATTTCACTTTTCACTTTATAAAAGTGATTCCATTAAGTCAAAATCAAATTAGATTAATTAATGTATTTTCCCAAGTCTAAACTTAGGAAAATCACATTAATACATTTGGCTTCCTGTTTAATGTCTTCTTAGCATGCAAGGACACATGCAATGCTAGAAGACCTTCCTTGTTGCCACTTTCTAACACTACAATCATTCTACCATCCCCTTCCTTCATTCCTCTTCTTCCCTAAGCAAGTTTGTAAACCTTTTTGACCCATTTTCAAGGGTCAAAAGGCATTTCTTTTTCTTTTAAGCATTGTAAGTGGTTATAAATAAAAAAACAAGTGGGATTACGGCTCCCACGGGCCTCCTTCCCCCATTTGGGGGAAGCCTGTATCTGTCCATTTATTTGCTTTATACCCGCACAGTATCAAAGTAGTTTCATTTTTCCTTTTTGCAAGTAAAATAGATCAATCATATTGCTTGAAAGTTTCATCTTTTCTTTCTCGCAAAATCGGATACTAACCCACCCTTGTTCTCCCAAGCACGACATCCTGGCCTAAAAGAGATTCTTGGCTGTAGTAACTAGAAAAACTCATCTTTTTGCATGTTTACTTTATGTTTAAAATTAAATTTCTCTAACTATCTTGCAACACAAGCGCACGATCCATCCTTGAAGGGTTGTACATTCGTTACTTGCTTTCACTAAATCGAAACAAACATTTGCCTCTACTGTGTATGCTCTACCCCTCGCGGCTTAGTCTGAGACTTGGGGATATCAAAAGCAGTATTGTGCACTCATTAATCCCTCACATCTAATTAATCAACTCATATTAATAAAGTTTACAACCCTTAAAACATTATGAAAATCCGGCGTAACGAACCTGAGGAACAGTGGGCAAATTCTTCAAGGAAAGTGAGAACAACTAGAAAGCAATCATGGGGTCATGTTAGGCTACATCCTTGTTGGTGTAGTGTTGAACACCCCCCCACAACTTCATCTAGCCCACATTTTCCTGTGTGGAGCCAACTCTTCTCAGAATCCGGATACACTCCTCATATCGTCAGGTATATTTGGAGTTCCCTTTCCCTTTTAACTCACTCATCATATCCACGTTTAACTTAAAATCAACCAAGAACACTTGCAAAACATTTCTCGTTTTCAGCAGCATCTCTTTTAAAATTCTCGACTCCATTTGGCACTGTTATACTACAGTTATCACTATTTTGCTTTTAGTAAATTATATTATAAATGCCATATCTGTGTTGTTGATGCTTAATTTAGTTTGCAAGTGCTTGTTTTGATCAATTTTCGAAACTCCTAAAAAACTTATTTCCTTCAATCACCAAACCATAACAAAGAGCCTTGGGAACTCTTTCGTAGGGACTACACCCCTTGGCTTCGTTGGGAGTTTGCCTAAAAGGAGGAGTCGGGATCAGGTGACAGCAATTGACTCGAGACTTACCCCCAAGGACACACCGAGCAGCTTGAAGATTTTTGTTGTGTCTCCACCCAGGTGTGTGTACAGCGGGAACACATCACTTGTGGCAACATGCCAGACACTGTGGATAGTTGAGGCCCTTTTAGGGACAACCTTTGGGTAGTTAAATAGTAAACCCACTTATTGTAGTTTACTGTGTTTCGTGGTTAAGGTGTGTACCCTTGTTTTCTGGGCCCATAATCCACTCTTGAAGAAATGCCTCACATGAGTTCTAATTGAAGGGACACCTCACTTGATGCGTCCATACACAACTCAAGTGAGGTATCCCTTCAAGAGTAGGTTTATGGGCCCACAAAACAAGGGCATACACCCCAACCATAAAAACAAAACAAAAAAACAAGTGGGTTTAACTACCCAAAGGGATACACAACCCAAGCTCAAGTGAGGTGTCCCTTCAAGAGTGGGTTATGGGCCCACAAAACAAAGGCATACACCCCAACCATAAAAACAAAACAAGAAAACCAATAAGTGGGTTTATTTACCCAAAGGGATACACAACTCAATCTCTCATTTGTATATATAAATAACTCAAGTGAAGTGTCCCTTCAAGAGTGGGTTATGGGCCCACAAAACAAGGACACACACCCCAACCATAAAACACAATAAATACAAAAAGTTGGTTTAATTACCCAAAGGGATGCACAACTCAAGCTCTCATTTCTATCATCTCATTCAAGTGACTTTAATATTCTTTTCCTAAGAGTACCTCTACTTGTGTTGCACAATCTCTTGAAGCCATATGCCTACATCATTAAGGCATTGTTATATTTCAGCTTGTTTATATTATTGGGTTACAGTTTGTTGGAGAATTCACCGTAGATTCTCTACTTGATAAATTCTAACATGGTATCAGAGCTAGAGTGGAATTTTCCTCCTCTATCCAACACTCTTTAACTCTTTGTTTCTGAGCAGTATGGCTTCTATGACCCCAACTCGGCATTATGGGAGGGTGGGTATGATAATCATCTATGATAACCTACGGATGCAATGCCATCTTTGTGTCCCCTTGTTCAACCTAAGGTGAAGTGATGAGATATTTTGGCTAATCTTTACTTGTGGCCACATGTCAGCCCACTATGTGGGTAGTTGAGGCCCTTTATGGGTCAACCTTGGGATAGTTAAAACCCACTTATTGTGTTTTATTGTGTTTTATGGTTTGGGTGTGTACCATTGTTTTGTTGGCCCATTAGCCCCTCTTGAAGGGACACCACCCTTCTTAAAGGATATACACAACACAAGCTTTCATGTGTATCATCTCATTCACGTGATTTAATTATTCTTTTTCCTACAGGCACCTTTGCTTGTGTTGTACACTCTCTTGAAGTCTTATGTGTTCATCAATAAGGCATTGTTATATTTCGGCTTGTTTATATTATTGAGTAGGGTTTGTTGGAGAATTCACCATTGATCCTCCACCTTATAATTTCTAACACTTCTATATGAAACAATGACATGTAATCTCCTCCAAGACCTGTAAGAACACAAAAGTTGGGTTGTAGAGCAAAGCAAGCACCAAATTGCATAGCATAAAATTAACAATTGTCACAATAATTACCATAGTCATAACTCCCTTTTCATTGGCATACAAGGGTAGTTATGGGACCTCATTCTAATTTGTACTTAAAGAAAATAGAGTGGAAAGTGGAAGCCAACTGCCTTAAGGAAACAACTCTGCACCCTTCGAATTGGAGTCAACTCGAAGTGGACCCTTCAACATGGAGTTGACTCAAAAAATAAAAGATGCATGAAATATTCAAAGTTATATCTATATATAGTCAATTGGATCTAGCTCGAGTGGTTGTGGGATGGAGTATTATCCTCCCCACCTAGCTTCCATTGCCATAAGTGACATGATGAGCTCATAATGAGTACCCCCTTGTTTGTGGGACAAGGGACCCCCTCTGCACAGCAATTTGATTACTCAAGTTTATGGAGGTGTACAAGCCCTACCCCCTCTGAATTCAAACCTATGACCTCCTAGGGGAAAACACACATTCTTAATCATTAGGGCCACCAAAAATATATATATAATATCAGTGTTATAAATTATAATACATAATTTGACCAAACATAGAAGGGGGTGAAAATTGGTCGGTAAACAACATGTTTGTGTTTCATTGCAGCTCTTAGTTTTATTTACGTTGATTGCCTCATCAATTTGTTGTTTAGAGAGATATTAAAAAATCTTTATAATTCCTTTTTATAAAAAAATTGTTATTATCAGGGCATATTATATGCCCCCTTAACTTTTAACAAGGTTGTCTTAAGAATCCTCATGACCTCGTGCCTTTATTTTCAATGCCCGATCTGACCATCGCCCTTGCTATTGATGACCATGCACTATTAACATTGTGCACTTATTGATGTTTCCCTACAACCCTAGGCACCCTCAACCCCCTCTCCTAGCTCCCTTGACTTCCCTCCCTTCCTCTCCCCAATCTCAATCTACACTTGTGACACCCATGTCGCCCTTCTCTACTTAAGAGTCAAGAGATGGCCCCATCCTCTCCCTATTTTTAACCCCTCTTCAATGGGGTTTTACAGGATATATAATGAATCCCTAAGTCCTCTTCTAGATTTTGGTAGGGACATTCTATTGCCACCTAATTTGCACNCCCTATTTTTAACCCCTCTTCAATGGGGTTTTACAGGATATATAATGAATCCCTAAGTCCTCTTCTAGATTTTGGTAGGGACATTCTATTGCCACCTAATTTGCCCCTCAGGTAATTTGGGAGAAATCTTCAAGCCACTGGGTGCGACCTTAGAGGCAAGCTTGAGCCAAGTGCTGTCACCTGATACTCAGCTCCTCCGTCTAGGCCAACTCCTAGCGAAGCCAAGGGGGGTGGACCCTAATGAAAATAAATCTAAGGCTGTTTCTAACTATGCAAGCTCAAAACACAGATTTTCTAGGAGTTTTAATATGGAATGAAATTAGAGATTACCAATTCTAAGGTTGTTTCTAACTATGAAAGCTCAAAACACAGATTTTCTAGGAGTTTTAATATGGAATGAAATTAGAGATTACCAATTACTGCAAATAAGATTTACTTTAGCAACCCTTAACTCAAGTAGATACACAATATTCAAGACACGTTGCGGAATTAATTAATGCAAAACATAACAGAGTAGATCAATGCCATAATGAAAAGAGTGCTTTACAAATGTGGGTTGCTTGTGTAGTCTCAGTGAAAGTATTGCAATGTCTCGGTTGGTAAATTTTAAATTATCAGATGAATAATTAAGGGAGTGGGTAAATTCTTGGTTGGTTTTATTAGTGTGGTAATGATCTGGATTATTAGCAGAAAGAGGGATTCCCGATATACCACTAAGGTACAGGGAATATGTCCACACTCACAAAGTGTGGTAGCACACGAAGAAATGTGGGCTAAATGGAGTCACGAGGGGATGTTCAACACTACACCAACGAGGATGTAGCCTAACGGGGCCCCACGGTCGCTTTTTAGTAGTTCCTGCTTCCTCTGTACAATTTCCCCACACGAAGCAAAACACAACGCTAGATTTTCATTGTTCAGGGGGATTAGTTAAAAGTTAAACTAATTACTAGTCACCTAAACCCATTTCTGATACAACCAACTGATCAGACGAAGCTGCAGTGGAAGTAGAGCATACAAGGATGAAGGCCTTGTAAATTTTAAATATTTTTTTAACAAGGTTTTTTTTATTTAAAAAAAAAAATTCCCAAGAACTCTTTCCAGATTCAGTACTAGGGGAAGCCCTTATCCATAAACCTGTACTCGAGAAAGAAAGGGGGTTTATTTTAAACTCACAGTGCAAAAAATAAAGTTTTCTAATTACTACACTCCTCAAATCTTTTCCCTTTCGATGCTTCAATATAGCGCAGTGGGTTAGTATTCGAATTACTTTGCAAAATAAAGCATAAACATATAAAATAAAATAAAAAACGAAAGAAACAAGCTAAAAATCACAAATCACAAAAAAGGTGCACCGACACAAATCCCCCCAGAGGGGGGATGAGGAGAGGGCTCTGATGAGCCTACTCTAAAAATTATTTTACTTTTTACAATGATTAAAGAATGCACTTTGGTCCACAAAATGGGATCCAAAGGCTTACAACAACAACAAAGAAAAGATTTTTGTGAAAGGGGAACTCTGTTGAGCTCTTATTGGTTCATTTTCCCACAAAACGGACAAAGTTTCCTTCTCCTTTTTGTTATACCTGCAAAAAATCAGCAAGCTATTAAATACAAAAGATGCTCAAAGACACTTTAAGAGTGTCTTCAAACAATCTCCAAAAAAAAGGTATCTTAAAAAAAAATTGTAAGTAAAATTAATTGAAAATGACTAAGGCAAGCTAGGAAGCTTGCCTTCTTAGGATCTTTGCTTGCCTTCTTGAAGAGATTTGCAAGCAAAATCTCAAGCACTATATGCCAAATAAATAAAACGAAGGCTCTTTGATCTTCTTAACCAAGTACTTTTAAATTTTAACTTTAAACTTGCGAGAAGAAGACTAGATCTAACGTTTTAAAGAATAACTTTTAATTACTCAAATAGATCTAGATTTGGGAATTTAAATCTACTTTAGATATGTCTTTGAAATGTAGATCTAAGCAAAGTAACAATAACCAAAGCAAACTTGACAATTTTGGATCAAGAAGTTATAGAACAAGATGGAGCAAGAAGTAGAAAAGGGATGGTGACACCTCCTTTGGTGAGATCAAAGGGATGATGCTTCTTCTTTCAAAATTACTGGAGAAGAGAGAGAGCCCATTCACTCATCAAATGCTCCAGCTCAGGTTTCCTGTAAAATACCTTCAACAAAATACAAAAGGAATTAAAAGCACCTATGTGAAATGATAGCAAAACAGGCAGTATTATAGATCCAAAAAAGAAATCACGTAACACTTGATAATCTCATATATTCCACAATAAGAAGTAACCTAACAAGAATCACTTCCTATTTTTACCGAAATGTAAATTTCCTTACGAAGACAAGTAATCCCAACAATTGCAAAATATGAAAGGAGTTTATACGGATTACCTAAATGATTTAGCATAAAGACAACATCAACCAAACATCTATGGATCCCACACGGAAATTGCCTCCAAAGCCTTTTATTAACAATACTCAGAATAAATATTATAATGTATGCAACAAGAGGTTCAACCTTCTGATCCGTAACAATGGAAAAGTGACCTGCTTACATCAAAAATGAGAGACACAGGGGGGCACCACCAACACTGAAGATCAAGTTCAGTTTAGCCTGAGTAATCTGAGGAATCAATCGGGTGATTTTCTAGTTAACTAGACTATTAGTATGGAGGAGGTGCCACCCCAAATGAGGTAGGCGACCTCACTCCACCTACCAAAGCCAACTCATCAAGTCCAAATCGCATGTGCTTCATTACCTCACACGAGTGCTTTCACCAACAAATATGCGCCTCCAAGTAAACATATGGTATGACCAAACTTTAATCAAAACCAATGTTTTAATGTGATATGGATATAGGGGGGGTCCACTCCATAGTGCTAGCGCAACACTCACACCATGCTAGCGATTCCTTTGGAGTTTTGGCATCATCCTCCACTTAAACATCTGTTGCCTCAAACTTCACCCAAACTTTGCATGCTTTTTAAATGGATGGAGGTCGTATGACATGGGGGCCACATGCTATGTCATTTCATACGCCAAAAAAAAATGAATTTTGACTTATTAAAATTTTTACCCTAGTGCCAAATTGATGCATTTTTAGCAATTAAATGCCACTTTGATGCTGTTTTAGCCAAATATTGCCTTCCGGGATGTTTTAGCCACCCAAAACATAGTAAACGTGGCCCTTGGGGTAAAAAGCATGCTCTAAGTGTGAAAACGAGCATATCCACGCCAAAAATGGACTCTAGACCCAGCAAATATTACATTTTAAAATTTTTTATTTAAACCATTAAAAAAAGACTTAAAAAACAAAAACAAAAAATATTTTTTTTCTGAATCGGACGAAACTCTAGGGGGGCCTAGTACATGTCCATACGACTCAATATTGATGCCTAGCATGCTCATTTACATTGACACGTGAACTTTAATAACCTCCTATGGCCTATCCGCCAAGATGACCATTCCAGCTTTGGAGGAGCAATGAAAAACTCGAAAATTATACATCGCTTATTCAGCATTGCATAATTGACAAGGAAAAAACACCTTGGAATGATCGGATTGACGTTTAAGTCTTAGGAAGCCAAGTCCTTTACAAAAAAAGGTCATGCTAGTACATTTATTACAACTTCCCTGAAGGGGTATGAACATGCGGTTTAAAAAAATAAAAAGGCCATGAAGGCATGAGTGGACTTCAGAACTCTGAGTTTGAACAAGTACTTTGTTCATCTTTGGTGGCTCACTGAAAGTCCAACTAGATGCAACCTAGTCGGTAAGACATTCTACATCTTGGCAAATGCCATGAGTGCTCCTTAATGGCCTTCCCAGATATCTGAATTCCAACAATTTCACATGTCACCCTCGTGGCAGAAGTGCAAATGTAATGGATTATATCCTAGCCAACCAAGATTTGCTCCCTTATGTCTGTCAACTAGCTATCAAGGATCCAAAGTCTTCTAGCATTCCATGACCTTCTCTCCTCCCTAAAAGATGATCCTCCTCGCTCCCCATCCCACCACCCCCCTCCCCCAAGGCCCCCATTAAACCACTATCTTTTCAAGGATGGGAAACCACATGCCAACCCATTTCACCTTTCCCAATTGCTTACTCCTCTTTTCCATTTCTAATCCCTTGAATTGACCTCTTCCAAATGCAATCATCTCTCTTTGGTTATTTGGGAGGCAACCCTTAACTCCTATGCCCATATCACTTAATCAACCCCTTGCTCCCCAAAACCTAGATCATATCCTATGAATTAATGGTATGACAAGGATAGCAAAGCCTACCACAAGCAACTTTGCCGTGCCTTCTTTCACAATACTACCTCCTACCCGCATATCCAAAAATCCCACTATTACCTCCTTCATGGCAACCAATGCCTCTTCATCTCAAAAAGGAGACATGAGTTGTGCATGTCCTTTCACCATTCTCCAAAATGCTTTTGGTGCATCCTCTTCCATGACCATTCTAGCCTCCCTACAAACCTTGACCCCTAACCCATCTTCAACCATACCGTTGCGCCTAATGGTGTACCCAAGCAACTTCATGTTCTTGTCACATCCCCCCATCCCTGTGTCGTTCTTTTATACTACTATTCGAGAAGCAATTTCGGAGATGAATACTAGCAAAGTTGTAGATGAGGAGGACTTTTGGGATGAATTTCTCAGACATGGCATACATTCTCTTATTTATTACATTATTGATTTATTTACCCATGTTGTATGTTTAGGGTTTCCATGGGCATGGCCCCACCATACTACCCACCCGATTCACATATCAAGTTCCATTGCTTATCTAAACAACTACAAAACTATCATGGTAGGCACACGTTTTTAAAGCTCTATGCTACTGCCCTTCATTTACTCTTATCTAAGAAGCTTGAGAGTATGAACCTTTGGGCCAAAGGGCAAGTAGTTTTACAACCAAAGCACCAAACTATAGATCATATTCTCACCCTCCAAACCATTGTAGAGGAGGCAAGATATCACTCTTTGAGAGTCTTACGCTTCTTTGTCAACTTTTGAAAGGTATTTAACTTGATCCCAAGAGAGGCCCTGTTTCAAAGGCGTATGCATTAACATCTCAAAGATCCTTATCGTTGCTATCATTGCCTCTATGAGTTTGTTCTTGGTTGCCTCTGCATAGAGCATAAGCCATCAAACTTTACCAAGAGCACAAATTGGGTCAGATAAGGGTGCCCCCTCTCCCCCGCTTTGTTTTGGATCTATATTAATGCACTAGAGCCCTTCCTACACAAGCATATCCAGACCAACAAAGTAGTCTTCTCCATGTATTGACTCCATCCTCCCTTTTGCAAATGATGTCATCCTCTTGGCCTCCACCTCGAAGGGTTTATAAAAGTGTTACAAACATCAGCAATATATTGTCGACATAGTGATATTATCATTGGAAAAAATAAGTAGTTTGAAAATATCGACAAAAATCAACAAAAAAAAAAATCGACAAAATCGGAAAATGTCGACTGAGTTCAATATTTTGTATTTTTGTATTTTTGTATTTTTTAAGTTCACCAATATATTGTCACGGTTTGATGACATTTTCCCCGATAAATCCGATACGTTGTTTTATGAACCCTTGACAATATATTTGCAGACACAATACTTGTATCTTTGATTTATAGAGATGCTAGATGCCTTATATAGCTTTGTGATCTTCAATGGTTGATGCTCAACCTAGGTAAAACCAAAGTTATGATCTTTAATGGATCAAAGAAAATCCTCTCGAGCATCCATTTCTATTTTTGGGGGGGGGAGTTTGGGATCACCACAGTACACTTATTTGGGGTTCACTCCTCAAGGCCAAGGTTTAGTCTAAGGAATGCCCACAAGCCCCAAATCAACAAGAGTTATGGCTCCCTTACTTTTCTTGAGAGATAATGTTTTAGAAACATTTTCAAAAGACATCGTCCAAGATGGATGTCATTATCAAGCCCATAGTCTTATAAGGTTTAGAGAGGACCTAATTTGCTTGAGTCTGATTGGGTCAAGACATAAAGATTGCATATCCTCATGCTTCGGCATATTATCAAAAGCAAGCATATAGTTACCCAATCTATCATTCAAGGAGACTTTGAGGCCCACACTTCTAGCTCAAAACCACATTCGACTTGGTAATGCTTTTACATCACATTCAAGTGTTCATTAGTTCGACCATGGGTAGAGACCATTATCCTTGCCTGTCTAACCCTCCCAAGTAGGTTCACTGCTAGTTTGCAAATGTCACATGTCTAATAAAGTTAGTGGGTATCTAAATGGACCACCCCCCCCCATTCAAGTATTATTTAGATGCCCCTTTCCATCTCCTACTAACCAAGCAAGAGTTGAACAAGATTAATAGGGAGGATATCTACAAGCATTACATTCAAGCCACTTGGATCGCCCCACCAAGCAAGTTGAGTCTAAAGATGGCCTACATAGAATTTCTTGGCATTAAGGGATGACCTCATTGTTAGACCTTCATACATGCTTTGTCATTGAATGCACACTCAATATCCCCCTTGGCTAATGTCGATTTGGCTCCCATCTACCATCTTTGCCATCTCCAAGAGACCAAGAACGAGAAGCACTTCATATTCCGTTATCGTATCTATTATGAGAGCAAACGTTGATTCTATTGTCTTTTCAAGGATTCACAAAATTCTCTTTCCACCATGTTCCAGTACCTGAACCAAAGATGCCTCGACTTATTCATGAGGGGGGACTTAGACTTGGATTTCAAGTTCTACGAGCACCCCCAAACAAAGATCATCAAGATGATCACATCTTCTCAATGCTCCCATGTGGAAAGGGCACCAAGCAATAGGCCAAGAGCAACATCATTTCTACTACCAAAAATGAGAGAGCTCAAGGAATCCTACACCCTCCACTATTGAGTCATCCTACCTCTCTAAGACCCTTGCAAATATGCTGTCTCAAAGCCCGAGATAGTTCACATTACACCAACAGAGAGTCAAGTCCCTCCAAAACCCAAAAATGGGCTACCTCTTCCAATTAGCGACACATTTCACAGCCTAGTATATCCCATTCATCTAGCCAGTGTTCTATCAAGAGTTTCTTCTCTATGGCCTCAAATGTTAGGAGAGATGTGCCTATCGAAATTGTTGACTTGGAGAAGGGACTTACCTCTTGGTCTCCCTCCTTTGTACAATGTGTTAGCTCTAGCAGTTCATGATCCTTTCTCCCTTGTAAGTGACATTTCTCCAAAGGTTTTTGGCTCTCAGTGGTACACACATAGTTGTATCTATCCCACTTCAAGTGTATTTCTCTTTCATCTTTGTTCTTAGAGCTTAGATATTAGTTCTTAGAGATTAGATCTACTTTTCCCTTGCTTTTTATAAGAGTAGCTCTTGTGCTCCCACTTCGTATCGACACTATTGTACTTAGAAGTTAGCAGTCCCATTGCCCTATTTGTGGTCATCTGTTGGACATTAATAAAATTATCTTATCTACTTATAATAGCTACCAATATATAATATTATAAGAAGGTTTGAACTTTGACCAAATTAACAAGGAAAGGCCCATTTACCACTTTGTATCAACACTATTATACTTAGCAGTCCCATTGCCTTATTTGTGGTCATTTGTTGGACATTAATAAAATTATCTTATCTACTTATAATAGCTACCAATATATAATATTATAAGAAGGTTTGAACTTTGACCAAATTAACAAGGAAAGGCCCATTTAAGCCAGTACTTAGACAAATTTCAAAACCAGCATAGCCTTTATGAAACCCTTGAGAACGAATCAAAATGAAAGAATGCATAACGGAGGTATTCAATAGACTTAAGATGCACTACCCATTAAAAAGGAGGGATTCATACACCTCTGGAAAACAGAGCAGCAACCATTAAACCTGCAAATCAATGACCTGACCAAGACTCGATGTGTAAACCATGAAAATACACAGATTCATAAGAATGCATCCATAATAGTTGGCAGTTTGTGGGACCAGTTGAGCTGACATGTCACTATAATGTAGCAGAAAATACACTGCTCTTATTTTTTTTAATGAAAGAACACAATTTGAGGAAGGATTTTGAAAATATGCTTGATCTCCATGGATCAACTATCCTATTACTTTCCCATCCGCTGAAATATTGAAAAAGAACATATTTTTTATTTTTGTCTTTCGATAAGCTCAAATTTTTCAACAAGCTTCTCAGTAGCACTAGGAGTCTAGGACCGATACACGATTCATCTATTGACAACAGGTAAAAAACGTGAAAAACATTTTTCCCAATCACTAAAACAAGTATTGAGGAAAGGTTAAAGAAGCTACGGAGAATTTGGCTCTCACCGCAAAGTATTTTGGAGACTATTAGATATGTTCAAACACGTGGGCAGATATATATGGAGAACAAAAATGATGCCTTCATGTTGTTCAGTATTATGTGACAAATATAACCCTTGTTCTGTTTTCCCATAAGGAACAACTCGTGCCTTATTACAACATAATCATCTTATTATAACCTTGTGCTAGCACATCATTAACTCTGTCTTGATGTTGTACTTTTCTTGTATCACTAATTTTATAGCTTAACGCTAATAACCTCCTCAGACCTAAGTCTTATAATATAAATATTACATTAATTTTGCTAATACCCCTTAATGTTCATTTTATTATCAATGACTCCTAATAGGTTTCTATACTTCTCCAAACTTTTCTTTGTTGGGTGCCTTGGTGAAAATGTTTGCGACTTGGTCTTTTGACCCACAAAAAATCAACTCCCCTTTATGTGATTTGGGGAGATCACGATCCACCTTCATCCGATATCCTAGCCAACATCGGCTAGCTCTTTACATGCGTGAAGCAATGACTCTCAAACAGCAAACCCATCAAGTATTTTTGAACCCCCTTTTTTAGGCCAACTTCACCACTTAGTGGTACTCAGTGATAAGCATACCTTCCAATGAGTGGCACAACAGGGACCAAATAAATGAGACCATGTACAACATCTCACCCCAGGGTCATGCGAGTCTTTCCCACAAGAATTAGGGGTGCTCATTTTCTGCGTAGATTGGATCCACTGCCCTGTTAACGCTCAAAACCGCCTGGTTCCAAATATCGAGTAGGTAAGGTATTAATGTCATCTCATACAATCCCTCTGCACTTCAGGCCAGTGCTTGTTAGCCTCTGAGGGGATCCCTCAGTTATTTGAAGAGTATAATTCATCTCTATCCCACAAAAGACACTTCAAATCTTCAAATTAGTTTATTGTGATTTGCACTAAGAGGAGTAAGGTGCATTCTACGACCCAATATTAAAGAAAGATTGTGACATCTGTCCCGTCCATTCCATCCATAAACCTCTACATATGTTGGCCCAACATAATATTTTAGACAAAATTAAAAATAAAGTAATCATAATTTAATGTTAGTGAAATAATAATCATTCACAAATCTTTATAACACTATAGAAATCAAATCATACCAATGATTAGAATAAAGGGGATCTATTTGACACCTTCCTTAACTAGGGATCTTTCAGCACCAAGATATTTGCATCTTAATTTTTTTCTATCCCTCTCAGTACTTAATAGATCCAAAGTTAAGATGGATCTATGCTGGTTTATAAACCGGACCTGATTTCTGCTAAGAAATTGGAGAGACCGAAAACTAAAAATTAAAAACAGCACTTGGTTTTATCAATCTCCCTCGATTTCCAAGCAAATCCAATTCTCACTCACTAATTCACTCAATTGCACCAATTTTGAAGGACTCAAACCAGTAACCAATGATGAACCCTCACTACCTCTCCAGTTCTTATGCATTGAGCCTGGGAATGTGCATAGAATATCTCTCTGGATAGCATAAATTAAAATAGTGGAAGGACAAATATCAGAACCCTCAAGTAGAGCAGATGAGATAAGAGGATATGAAGAGATCCAAATATTGGCCAAGAGAAATAGTTATGCAGCACATACCCGAAAGGAAGGTATTGCTTGGAAAAGGAAATCCATAAACAATCAATCTTAACTTAATTGCAATTAACTTAGCTGACAAAAACTGACAGAACCATTCCATATGCTGGTTTAAGTAAAGTTTTGTTTGGATTATGTCCCATTCCACATGGAATTTTGTTAGGCAATTTAGGCAGCAAACTGAATTTGAATAGAACATGTAATTTTATCTCCAATTCCCAAATCAACTGGGGATCTACACCAAGGGCTTTACGAGTCGCTAGTTTAATTGAATCTACGGAAAATATTTAAGATAATTTAATCAAAGATAAGGTAATTTAAAAATACGTTGTGGTTGAAAAGTCACAAGGGGCTTGCCAGGTCGATGAAAGCAGGGTGTTGTTAGTGTCCCCATCAAGGTTCGAGTACTCCAAAGAAAGTGGTTTGTTTGCTATCAAGGGCAGCATGTCCACACAAGGGGGGGCACTGTTCAGGAGAAGCCATCATGGTTATTAAGTCGGGCCAGATGGTCACACTGACACACATCATAACCGCAACACAATGCCCCACCTCCGGTCAAAGTTTCCATCTCATAGTTTCATTTTAATGCTAGTCAAACATGGTGAAGGCTGTGTGTAGTTTAATACCAAAATTGTCCATCTAACTGTGGTCTGGCAGCAAGTTGGAGCACTTGTTGTGAAGATGACAAAGGTTCAAATCCGAGGGGCAGGTTTTGGTAGAAAGAATTGCTTTTAAAACTGTGTATAAGTCCCAATGATCTAGACCACCAACGGATCATCTCCCCCCAAAATTTGATATATCACCAAAATTGGTCAAACCCACTTGCTATAAGGGATTACGACCTTTGCAATTGGTATATTAGCATTACATTACATTACATGGTTGTTCCGAGTTCTTAAGGGAAATATCTAGTTTTTATATGTTTAGTTGAAGCATTCAGTTATGTTATTTGAATGTAATCCATTCAACTTAACTGTTATTTTTATTTACGCCCAAGTGTTCAATATATATTTAGCCTGTGGAGCTAAAATGTATCGTTTTTAGTAGAGTAGAATAATGATTAATTTGGAACGACACCCTCCCATAGGGTTATGCCATATAGTAAGATAACAACCACATTATGTAGAAAATCGTCTACAAAAGCTGTAGAATAAATTTAAAAAATCCAAGGAAAGAAAAATTGCCTGTAATGAAGAAATTCTTCTGAGATGCAGGCCACCGATAGTCCCGATAGTCGGAAGTAATCGACAGAAATTTCCATGAAAATGGTGCTTCTGCCACACATTTAGTGAAGAACATTCGGCATCCCTTGATTCCCTGCGATAGTTTATAAGGCTTGGAGGAGACAAAGTGTTGGCATATGAACATGAAATTGCTGATGATGAATTTGGAGAGCAGCATGGCAGGGGGGAAGCGGCCATCGAGTTGAATAGGAATCCTCTTGCGCTCACACTACCAAAAACCCTCCCATCAAGCCCTTGATGGCCACATAGCAATATTTTCCACTGTGCCAATAAAACAGGAGAGCTAATAACCTGTGAACAATAGCATTTTGGATAAATGGTATCCACAATAAACCAAAATATATTAAATATTGATAAATTTTAGTTCTTCGGACATTGTATTTTACTTAATCAAAAAGTGCCACGCATAAAAAAAACTTATGACTATATATGCCTTTTCTTGCTCTAAGATTGGATTCGATGAGCATGGAAGTTGGGAAGTGGGACACGTAGTGCTTTTGTCCATAAAGTAAATTAAATGTAAGTAGTTTGATGAACACTTTGCATAAAGGATACGTTGTTGTTAGTTGGGAAGCAATTGTGATCTTAATCCTTAATGCAACAATTAATTATGCCATGGGACTAAACCCTTGAGTGAGTTCAAATCCTCAAAACTTGGACTCTACATTATCTCTTCTTTACACTAGGCTTGCAATCCTACCATCCTTGGTGGCATGGTTGATTGTGGCTTTCCCAAATACAAGCTTGTTTTCAATTGTAAGTGGCTTAGTTGTGGGGTTATCTTTTCAATGGTAAGTGGCTTAGTTTTGGGGTTAGTTTAGTGTCAATTCTAAAAAGGACATTGTATACTTATATATGAATTATTATTCATTTTTGTTGGTTAGATAAAAGATTAGTTGGAATTGAAACCTGAGTTTATAGTTTTGAAGTTCTTTTAGCTTCTTTTGTGTATTAGAATAAGTTTGAAGAAAGATAAACATATTTTCGAGAGGTTAGTTGGAATTGAAACCTGAGTTTATAGTTTTGAAGGTCTTTTAACTTCCTTTGTGTATTAGAATGAGTAAGAAGGATAAAATAAAAATATTTTTAAAGTTTGAACAAATTCTTTTTTACCATTCTCTGTGTTTTTTTTTCCAATATGATGATGTTATGTTGTGTATTAGAATGAGTAAGAAGGATGAACATATTTTTAAAGTTTGAACGAATTCTTTCTTACCATTCTCTATGTTGTTTTTCCAATATGATGATGTTTTGTTTTTTGGGGGGCAAGAGAATCTTAAAAGCAAATTACTATAATAAAAAAATTAAGGTACTAAATGAAACTAATGTCAAAGTAAAACGTTGTTAGTGTTCTCTATATAAAATTGGTTATGAAGGCTATGACAACCCCCCAATGTGTATCAACTATTTGGTCAAACACCATAATCTACAGGTGGATAAGATTGGTATATGAGCTAAACATCTGGTTATCTCAACCAAATTGAAAAGGCTAGTTCCTTTAAGGCATTATTGTCTCAAATTTGAGGGAAGAACTAAGATAGGCTATAACGAAGTATTTATTCAACGACTTTATACTTACATTTCAACATCTAAGTAAATTCTCTATATTTTTTTCTTTTGCAATAGTTGAAGATTCAACTAAAGTCAAGAGATAAAGAAAAAATGAAAAGTAAATGCATGAACACATTCCAAAAGCAAAAAGCTTTAACACTTAACGAAAACATAAAAGCGATAAGCAAAATGTAAGTACAATTAAGTTGCACTCAAAGAAGTGGCAAATGACAGGTAAATGCGACCAGCATGACCCAAAATTGAGTTTTTTTATTAAAAGATGATCATTTAATTACAATCAGAGAGTTGGGAATTTTTGCAGAGGTTAAGCCTTGGACTAAAACATAATTAAAAAATAGCATATGAGAAAAAGTAGTCTCGACTTCGAGAAAGGTAATGAACCCTTGAGTTGGTGTAAGAATTATGTAAGCCATTTTAAGCAATTAGATAATATCAAATATGGATTAAAACAATCAAAATTCAATGTGCCTCAATGTCAAATAAAAAAACAAATTAAAAATTAAAAATTAAAATATATATATATATAATAAAAATAGTGAGATGTAGAACAGTCGGTGGTGGGGTATGGTTAAGACACCCCCTAAGCGGAAAGGTCGTCGGTTCAAATCCCACGGATACCAAAAAACTCAACAATGTTAAGGGTTGGTGCGGTCCAAGTCGGGTGTGATCCCCTGGTGATTTTGACGGCTTAGATGCCCTTGGTTCATGGTAACTTAGCCAACGACAAACCTGCTAGTCAAGGGGTTCTTCCACTTGCCAACAAAAATAAAATTAAAAATTAAAAATGTACCCACTTAATGCTTAAACTTCTAAAAAATACTCCTACTTGTCATGAACACCATTAGATCTTTCGACAGCAAAGAATTGAAGTGAATATACATAGAGTTTAATACAAATTAGTAAATCTTTATTTAGTGTACCTTGTGCGTGTTTTTTTATGTCTCTCCATTTTTTCACCTCACAATGATTTGGAGGACAAAAGCAGTTGCTAACTACCTAGGAGAGAATCATCCATCATAAAAAGTATAGTACCTACTTTGGCAAGTACTAATAATAATACTGGCTTTAAGGGTTTTCAATGTAAAAGCTATTGATAAAACATTGCATTCCAAAGGTTCGTGATTTAGGGAAAATACTCAAATAAAAAGGTACCCACCATTGGTTCAATTTAAACCAAATCTACCACAAGTTGAAGCTCTTGGAGCTTGCAACACCTTATGATTCCTGTAATATACCCCTTATATGTCCTTTAAGCACCAAACACCTTATGGTTCCACTTCTTTTTTTCATTACATTGTATTTGACGTTGAAGGCGTCATGTCTTGGTAGTCGCGGGTTTCGATTCAGGGTGGAGACGACCACAACTGACTACCCCAACCACCCTGCCTCCATGAAAAACCATTATGGCTCCACTTCATAAACAAAATAAAATAAACATAACATTCAAATAACATGAATAACCAAGTAATGAAATACTTTATCGTTTCCAAAATTATGAACTAATGTTGCCCACATATTCTTACCCAAAGAAATAACATATATGATATCATCATGCAATTAACCTTATGACATGAACTAAACTAACACCATAAAAGTTGGCATATAGGTATAAGCAAACTCTTCAAGTACTAAAAAGAGGACCAAGCATATCCATGAACCATTTAACAATAGTCTACAAACTAATGTCGTGTTGGACATTGAAACTACTTTGGTAGGAGGAGGTCTACAATCACGAGCGTGATTATGGTAGAAGATTTGGGTCTACAACTTAGTTGGAGAAGGTACTAGAACTATAAATTTAATTCATTCACTATGGAGTCGAACCTCGAGCTAGTTGACTATGGAGAGGGTGAGATGATAATCCTTAAGTATGTCTTCCATACTCGTAATGAATTAGTCAAAATTTGGGAACACTACAAGGCATTGAGTGTAACTTTGTTTAGAGAGGCCACATAGGAAGATGCACTATCAAATTCAATAGGTGGCCGTATGAGCAAAGCTAGGAGGACATGGAAAGGGACGTCATAAGTACTTATGGAGAATGTCAAGCGAGATAATTCATTCGAACTAACATTGAATACTCTCGTGGGTGGTCAATTTCAAGGTGGAGTGGCAGTTAAAACTTGCACCAACTCTCTTATGGATCTTTCTTCAATAGATTTCCCTTGTATTGAAGACTTTAAGGTGGATCATTTATAACATGTTCATGGAAAAGGTGTGGATGAGTTTTTGAAGAATTATGCACAAAAAGAGGAGTAAAGTATTTAGGCAAAGGAATTTTGAAATGGTTATTATCAAATATCAATGAAGTTTACTGGCAAGGGGTCCCATCTAGTTTGCAAAAATAAATGTATTCAAGATGGTGGTCGGTATTGATGTGCATTTTCCAAAAGTAGAGGGTTTGATGGATAGCGCAAACGTTGGTAAATTCATGGGAAAAGTTATTAAGAGTGAGACACTAAAGGGTTAGTTGTAGAAGCACTAGAAGTCCATTATGGGATATATTTCAATCATGGGTGGACATGCCTCAATGTGTTCAAGTATACAAAATATGTAAATTTGATGATGGCAAAAGATTGGATGTGGAGACCTCTCAGTCTTTGTCTTAATATTGGTTCACTAGTTTCAATCCCCGAAGGAAGGCAAAATATGTTAAGATGCTTTTGGATTTTGATGCGTTATCTCCCACTAGAACTATGGCATAGAAAAATTATGGAAAAAATGGGTAATTATATCGTGTGCTTTATATCTTATGAAGACAACTAGTTGGAGAATATCGATAGCATAATAACTCAGATTTTGGTATAAATTGACCCACATGAGGGTATTTTGGCGGGTTTAGAGAATGACTACGAAAAATGGAAGTATAAACAAAAACCTGATTATTGGAAATTACCATTCTAATGCAGTTATTGTCACGATATGGGCTATTTGAAGGATACATGTACTTACGCGAGGAAGGCTCCTATGAAAGCACTAGTATGGGGCTGGGTAGGGTTGTGCATGAGAATTTGGAGGACATGTCCTCTTTGCCTATAAGAGATCAATGGGAGTGTTTATTCAAATTCTAGTTTTGACCCTTCCCTGTATAATAGTCAAGATCATATTGGTCTGGAGTTAGACAAGGGTTTACATGAGGATTTGGAGGACATGCCTTCTTTGCCTCTAAAAGACCCTAAGGAGATATCCAAAAACCTCCTTTGATATCCTTTTATCTCCTAAGGTACAAGAAAGATCACCAAGGATAATCTAAGGGGGCAGAGAGGGGATTAACCATGATAAAGGATTCCCTTCACATGTTGGAATAAAATAAGGTAAAGAAGGATACCAAAGAAGATAAGCAAGTTAACATGAGTATGGCCCTTGTAATGGGAAAGGCCAAA
The DNA here is from genome assembly GCA_001517045.1 of Pseudotsuga menziesii. NCBI lineage: Eukaryota > Viridiplantae > Streptophyta > Pinopsida > Pinales > Pinaceae > Pseudotsuga > Pseudotsuga menziesii. The sequence continues at coordinate 64,529 of LPNX010018277.1, read as the reverse complement.
AAAATAGGCTATAAAATATTCATTATTTCATTAATGTCAGAGATTTGAGCGTGCCCATAAGCAAGTTGCCCTCAAAAGACAATTTCTTATTTACAATATTGTTATGGTGATGCCTCAAGAAACAATGTTCTCTAACTAGAGAACTTTAGATTTCTTGTATGATGTCTTAAAGAACTAGGATTTTTGTTATGTAAATATTGTAGGGTTTTCTAGAGAACCAGTGATTGGGTGGAGTGTTAATTTTGAATCCATTTCTAATTCAATGTCGAATTTAGGAACTATGGTGGATCTTTTAGCTAAGGAGTTTGGGAAGGAGCTGCGGTTGATCAATGTGTATGGGACTTATGGGGATAGGAGACCATTTTGGGAAACTTTGTTTATTCTCTTATTCAAATTGGGGCTAATGTGATTTTAAGGGGTTACTCAGTGAACTTAAGCCTTAATCTAAGGAAAATATGGGGCGAGGTAGCTATAAGAGATCCTCTCAGAGATGATTTATCGCACATATTTGAGACACTTTGCATGGATGATGTGGAACCTATCAAGGTTATACCCACTTGGAGAAATGTTAGAAGAGGTTGAGAGGGAATCTCCAAAATACTAGATAGCTTCCTGTTGGCGACATCCTTATTTAATGTGAAGAAAAAAAATCTTGGGTTGGTTTGGGGGGTGCTTCAAATCATCTTCCAAGTTTATTAAACTTGGACTTAGAATATTGGAAGCCTCCAAGCCCTTATGTTGGGCCAAAGAATTGAAATAATAGACATTTAATCACTCAACTCACTTTAATTATCAACTCGTGGTTCATGCAAAATTATGAGGTGTACACTTCAAGCCATTAAGTTTATGATTTTCACTCTAAGTCCCTCAACAATGTGCAAGGGCATGCATAAGTCTCAAGATCATTGATTTAGGTTGAAGTGATAGGTTAATGCATCAATGAAACTAGGATCCTGAGGCTAATGTTAGATCATTCAATCCTTACAACCTTAAGTAACCATAAAAACTTCATTAAACATGCTTCAAAGTACTTAATGTCATAAAGTAAATTAGAGCAATGAAACATATAAAATAAGGTAAGGTGCTTGACATTGTTTATAAGTGTAAAGAACCATGGAATTGTTGTAAATTAAATAATGTTCTACTTTACTACATAAGTCTACTAAACAATTTAAAAAATAATTAAAAGACATAAAATAGTAAAGACGGGAGTTCTTAGTCCTCTTCTTGTGTGGACCTTGCCCGAGTAAGGTCATGGAAGCCTGGTAAGCATATGAAACTTAAATATGCACAAAATTATATATCCGTTATTCAAAACACATTATGGCACAAGGGTAGTAATTTACCTCCTACTTCCAATTTGAATCATCAACAACAATAGATGAATGAAAAATACAACAGTGAGCTTGATATCCTATATGTTTATGCTCATATTAGACGAAAAGAAGCATAATATAAGCTTCCACTCAATCCATTGATTGATGGAAGTTATCCCATGATCTCCTAGAAATCCACACGTTGTTTGTGGAAGCTTTGACTCTCTTGTGAAATTACAATTTCCTAGATCAACTAGGATTCGATATAGTGGAAGCCATTAATGGTGCCCCTATGTGCTGACAGCTCCTGAAGGGTTAAGGGACAAGATCCCTTGAATTTATCAACAACCACTTGGTTGGTCTTGAGTCATGAGTGAAGAGGATCATTTTAGCTTTAGTGATTCAATTTCCTACACCTCGAGCTCTTGGGAATTAAGTTAGTCTTGACATGAAAGTTGTACTTAAATCATCAAAATTATTCAAAAACAATGTTCATCACATCCATATTTGGTAATTAAACAAAGTTACATAAATAAACAAGAACATGCCATAATAGCGCCAATGATCATTACAAATCTGTAAGTGTTTCATTTGTGGGTCTAATGTTAGTAAAATACACCACATGTCTCCATTGGATGAGCAAATAAATGTTGTTTGTACAACATCAGGAGTCATTCTCTGAACTCGTGTTGTATCAAGTCGGGACTCGTGTTGTTCTTGTTTGTGTAGCCTGATCTTCTTGATTTAGAGAGGTTATTATTTAGCCTTGTTTTTACCCCAATTTTACTACACACTCGTACCAACAATGGGGTGAGGGGAGACTTTGTCCCCATGCGGAGATCCGGGGAGGACCGTCCCCCCCCGGCTGGTGGGTCTGGGGGCCAGCAGGTCCTCAACAAGGGTTCGGGGGAAGCTCCCCCGAGAAAGAGGGTTCATGGGTGAAGCCCCCGAAATATTTTTTGGGGGAGGTTTGTTGGTCAACAGTTTACGGGCCAATACCCCCAAAAGAATATTTTTTGGGATGTTTGTTGGCCAACAGTTTACGGGCCCATGGTATTGGGTGACTCGTGGTAATTCCCCTATACAAGGAAAGCATTGTAATACAACTATGTATTGTATTGTAGCATTGTAAAATGATATATGTGATTGTGTGAGAGATTGGAGAGGAAGTGCAGTGGGTTTGTTGCAGGTTGTATCTCTTCATTTTGTTGAACGATATAATAATAAAAGGATTGGAAATTTATGTGTGTACGTAACCCATCTTGGGTGAACCACGTTATATTGGTGTCTCTCTTGTAATGTGTTAGTGTGTTTTATATTTGCATCTTGTTTATTGCTATTGCTCAATGATCTTGTTTTTTAATAGTTGTATAAAGTCCTATCTATATCCTCATGTGTCAAAGTGGGATGCTAGTACTGAAGACTTGTGTTGTATCAAGTGAATGATTCTCATAGACGGTACCCTATGAGATGGATCTCCTTAACCAGAGACGGTCTTGAGTTGTATCAAGACTGGAGACTTGTGTTGTATCAAGTCATGATTCTAATGAAGTCATCCGGAAAATGGATACTCATTCAAGTGGACCTCCATTTGTTGAGGTGGCATTTTTTACTTGGTAAAGTGGTTATACTATGTGCTATATTATTAACCATGGTCATTCAAGATGGATAAATCTATCAAGTATCCTCTAGAGACTGATCACGTCTAGAGTGAATTACTTTAGCATATGACTATATGGTACGGGGCAATATATATGATCATTAGTATGTGTGACAATTTTTCTAAGTATAATAGGATAAGATGGATAAATAATAAATACACATGTGGACCATGTAATAAATGATAAAGGATAAAGAGATAATCATAGAGAGAGACAGAGAATTCGAATTGCCTAAAGATAGCTAAGTATGTTGCAGTTGTAAGATTCAGTTAAATATGAATGCTTCAGTTAAAGCTTATGTGCTTGAGTTAACTAAATAATCTCTTTGTGATCCATGCAAAGTTAAAAATAGTAAATAAGGTCTCTTTCATGGATGGCACTAAGAGTTAAGCATTGATGGCACTAAGAGTGAAGCATTGATGACACTAAGAGTGAAGGACTAATGACACTAAGAGTGAAGCACTAATGAAACTTGAGGTGAAGCACCAGAAAACTTGAGTTAGTCTATTAATTAAGTGATCAACATTCAGTTAGAGATCGAGTTCACTCTAATATCAGTCAACTATAAGTTAAAGTTATTCTTGGAAGGTATGGCACATGTCTTGTGCATGGAGAAGAATCCAAGGCACCGACTTGGTACCCTTGAAGGTAAATTCGAAATTGTGGTTCATGTGTACACTAATGTCAGACAACCATTGCATGGCTGAGGTTTTGACTTGTTATTAAAGTGTCGGGCACTTAGCAAGTTCATTATCAAAGTTTTAGTGGATCTCTCTTCTCTATTGCTGAGGTGATATCTCTTATTGGGCAATATGCTAATGTGTTGCAAACCATTCTCTGCAAGTCTATCTATTATACTCAAAGAATTATTGGGTTTTTCATCCTTTGTGTTTGGAGGGTTTTCCCAGGAAACATCCTGTCATATATGTTTGAATGATTTATGTGGTTGATTTGTATATGAGATTCATATGTGCAGTGATTGATTGATAGAAGATTTTAAAGTTTGAAGCTCTCCATATTTTCTCAAAAAAGTATTAATAAAGGACAACGTGGAGGCCCATCATTACCTACCAACTAGAGGTTTTGCATGCCCTTATGCAACAAAACAATTCCCCAAAACTGATGTTTACCCTATTCAATCCTCCTACTCCAACTATTAATCTTTGGATGTTCAATGTCAGAAGTCACAAGCTATAATTTGGGTGATTGCACCCATATTAATCCTTACTATGGTAGGTTTCTTTTGAACCAATGCCATCCCATCTATGTTTCTCTTCTTCTTCATTCAGCTCTCACGGAGGCTTTTAACAGGGAATGTGTTGAATATAGTTGTCACTGATGTCAAAAAAATTCAATAATGACAAAGGAATAACCAAGGACACGATGACATGGAAAACTCAATGTAAATACAAAGGAATAACCTAGGACACGGTGACATTAAATGCATGATGATTTGGCATGTGTGATGAGGCTGGAAAGACATATGATGGTGTTCTAATGCTATCATGAAGTTAGTGTTGCAATCTGACATCATTATAGAAAAGTATGACAATTTTGTGAAACTTTGGAAATTGACTAAGTATGGAAATATTAGTCAAAATTGCCCTAAGGAAATGCCCGCTCCATCCTATCAAGCTATAGCTTGTTGAAGTGAAGATTTGGAAGGGCCAGATCATAACACAGAGAAAGATCAATGGCCTAGAATAGTTTACGCAATGCCAAGGTGCAAGCTTGTTAAAGCTGTGGGAAGACTATTACGGAAGAGATTTAAGGAAGTCATTTTTGAAAATTTATGAAAAGTAGATCCGCAATCCACAATCCGCAACCCGCAATCCATAATCCACAATCCGAAACTTGACTATGTTGGGACTGCAAAATAACGGAAGTCGGTTTTTGAAATTTGGGAACTACACTCCCGCAATCCGCAATTGCAGAAATTTAATTGCGTATGCCTATTTCGAAAAAGTTGAAAGGCATTCCCGCAACCCGCAATTGTGGAAGGTAATTGCGGAAAGGTAATTATGGAAACGTAAATGCAGAAAGTTAACTGTGGAAAGATCGTTGCAGAAGGTTAATTGCAGAAGCCTTTTTCGAAAAAATTGAAAGGAAGCCCCGCAACCCACAATTGTGGAAAGGTAATTGCGAAAGCAAAAAGACTATTGCGGAAAGATAGTTGCAGAAAGGTAATTGCAGAAATATTTTTGTTGCGGAAACGTCGTTGCGAAAAGGAAATTGCGGAAGGATTTATGCCTGCACAATGTATTTAAATGCCCACACAGGATTGTGAAGTATACCTGCACATAGTGAATAATGCCCACACAAGGTATATGAAATGCCAGCAAAGAAGCACCTTAAAGGTGTTTAGTGTTAGTTTTTCATCACATTAAGCTAGCATTAAGATCTTAGGATCTTTTCACTGAGAGAATAACAAGCACAGCAATAAAACACAAGCACATCACAAGAGACAAGAGACACAAAGAATTTTCCTCGGGGAAACCATAAAGGAGAAAACCCCGCAACTTCCTCTAAGATAGAATCAACACCAAAACAGTAAGAGATCTCCCAAAACAGCAGTAGTCTTCTGTCTTCTGTCTAGTCCCAAAATTTCCTTCTCCAGTAGTGCGCCACACTTGGGAGAGCAAGTGATGTATTTCACAAGTGATAAATAGAGAGACTCTCACTCTCTATTTATATTCATCCGTTCACTTGAATTGCCTTTTCACACGTAGGCTCAACCTAATAATTACTACTCGAGCCTACACCTTAATTAGTGTATAATAACTCAAGTGCCCCGAAACTGTGGGGACTTACCTAATGACTTGATATGACTTGATTACATTATTAATCCTCCCGATCGGAACATCGGGGCATGACCACATGACTCAAATACATAATAGAAACATCGTGGAATAAACATCGGGTTACAATACATAAGATACATAGAAGAATACATTCCGAAGTTACATATACATCAACATTTAGATATGCTTGAAGATGTTGGAATCGTGACCATTAGCTGCAGGCATCTACAACATAACCAAAACAATATCTAAATGATCAACGAAGGTGAAAGTTTGATGCTTAAAGAAATTTCTTATGTTATAGAGGGTAGAAATATAAAAGAAAAGACATGATGTGATAAGCTACAGGAGTAGGCTACAGATTAATTAAATCATCCACAACGATAAGCTACAGGAATTGTTAAAAGTTGTCATGAAACAAACAAAATGTTTATTATTAAGCAAGAGATATAAAACAAAGATATGATAAACATTGATATAATAAATAGAGTTTATTATCCCTGTAGCAGAACATATTATTTCAGACATATAAAGAATGATTGCAGATTCATGAAAAAAGATTGCAGACTTATAAAGGATGAGTGCATTGAAGAATGGAAAATCAGTGACTCTGCGAAACAAAGTGTTTAATGCTATAAATTAAACATGATTAAAAGATAAGCATAGTATGCTAATATATAAAACAGACTCTATTATTCCTATAGGTTGCAGACCTAAGAAGAATATACAGGGTAGCATTAGAAAATAACAAATTATTTAATTCTGTTAAATAGAGTTATGATGAATAAAAAGGGGCGTGATTGTATAAACAGAGAATTAATTGTTGTTATGGGACATGTTTGAAAAGACATCATGTTGATGTATTTGTAACTTCAGAATGTATTCACTTGTATGTCTTATGTATTGTACCCCGATGTTTATTCCGGGAAGTATATGTAATGTAATTGAGTCATGTCATGCCCTGATGTTCCGATCGGGAGATTCAATAATGTAAACAAGTCATGTAAAGTCATAGAGTATAACCCTCCTTATTGATCAAGGGTTAAAGTCCTCGCAATTGTGGGGCCCTAGGGTTATGATACTCTCCTAGAGAAGTCGGCCCTAGTGAGTTATTACCAAGTCAGGAATTAGTATAGATAGAGAGGGAGCCTCTCTATTTAACACACATTCATATACATTCACTCACACTTAGTTGTAGCGCATAAATGATAGAGAGAGAAGAAGTCGGGACAAGAGAAAGAGAGACTATTGCTGTGGGAAGATCATCTTACTGTCTTTGGGTTTTACTTTTGGTGCTGATTCTATCTCTGAGGAAGTTGCGAGGTTTTCTCCTTTATGGTTTCCCCGAGGAAAATATTTGTGTTCATTGTCTCTTGTGATTAATTGTTGTTCTTTTTATTCTCTCAGATACGATCCTAAGATCATATAGCTTAAATGTTAAAAATCTAACATGGTATTAGAGCTAACCTGAGAAGAAGACATTGTGCAGCTGCTGAAGCTAGGTGTTACAGCTGCAACAATTTCCCTAAATTCTAAAAAAATTTGAGACCCTCCTTTTAATTTTTGTTTTGCTCAGTTTGTTTGGTTTGCTTGATTCTATTGATGATTGTTAAAAGAATATTTTATGCCGATGTTGTTTTTACGAGTTACATTGATTTCTTACCTCGCTGTCGGAAGATGTTGAGGCTATGAATCAGAACTGTAGTTAACTGCGCATCCGCCATTGCGAAGATGCAGTTGAATGACGATCCGATCCAAGGTGTATTTGCCTCTGGTGCGCTTTCTTTTATTATCGGCGCCCTTATTGGAATACCGTCAAAACTTTTTGTCTCTACAGCTTCCGCCGTTGCGGATAACATATTGCGAGCACCTTGATGGTTGTGTTGACCTTTTTCGATTCCCGCCAGTTTTGAATTGCAGGACCATAGTCTTTTAGCTTCCGTCGTTACGGCTCTAGAAGAGACTATTCTTTCGCTTTAGTTTGGTTTATGTTTGCAGCTTTAACGATTTTTTGTTTAAGTCATGTTTGTTTTACCTCCGATTTTGACTGGTCTACGAAACTCGTTGTCCTTACAGCCTCCGTTGTTGCGGCATTCCAACCATCTTATGGTCCGAGGTCATAGTCTGGGTGAACTCTGATGCGAAGTGTTTTTTTTTTTCTCTTGTCGATGCTTCGCTTGGCTCTGCAGATCTCGTAGTTGTTTCATCTTCCACCGTTGCGGAGATGCAGCTGACTTGATCATCGATCCCTTAGTCACTTTGCCGCCCGATGGTCATGTTTTTCCCGCCGATTGCTTGTTTTACCGGGATGTATATATTGGGGGTTTGGGGTTTATTTTCTATTATTTTATCTGCGAACTCGTGCCTGCGCTGTCGTTGTCGTTTGGAACGGGACATTGTACTCACTATCGGTAGCTCATTCCTAGGCGGCGCCGCCGTGGAAGTTTGCGATTTCTTCTTGTCAGTTGCACAGCTCCTTGCCAGGTAGGCCAGTCTTCTTGATTCTACCCTTTCTTTTGAATTTCGAACTAGAGTTGTCGTCCTTGGTTAGTTCCCACCTCCGCGGTTAATGAGCACCTAGGTTTACGGTTTTAGCATATATCTAGTTCATCTCGATAGTATGGCCGTTTGGGTTTTTTTTCTTCTTAATGATTAATTTCGGTGACGTTATGAGTTTGCAAACCTCACCCCGCTGTTTGGGAAACTGGTGCAGACGAGCGTTACGCTGTCTGCACCAGTTCTCTCCGGTTTGTATATGGTCGTCCGAGGGGAGGGGTGGTTTTCCTGTTCCCTTGCAAGAGGAAGGCGTTTTTCTTGTTTTACATCGAAGTGCCGAAGGTTTTGGTTTTCCAACCTTTCGGGTCACTCACCTGTGTGGGACTAGGGTAGCGATTTTTGAGGTTGCACCTCGTTTAGGACGAGATTGGCAGTAGGATGATTTTCTCTAGAATCCTAGCGCCGAGGGTGTAGTTTTGAGGCTTCTTTCTTTGACCGGAAGAAATTTTTCTTCATTGTTAGCGAAGCCATAATGTTATGAGTCGATTACGCCAGTTTTTCGTCATGGGCAGGATATAGTTTATTGCAGACTATTCTTGTGCAGGAATACTCGGTAGTTAAATTTTGTTTATGTATTTTACGTAGATTCAATCATGACTAGCATGACCGAGGTAAATTCTCATGTAGTTTTTGTCTCCATTCTTTGAATATTAGTTGAATGGCTCAACAGGACCTAAAAGATTTGTGTGTATGACAGGGCAATCTTTCCAAATACGAGATGTCTAAAAGGCAGAAAAAGAAAGCCCCTATAGTGGAAGAGGAACCAGAGGTTGAAGTTGTCACAAAGATTGAATATACTTACGAAGACACCAGATGCATCACAGGTGTGGAACCTGAATATAAGTGGGGGGGAATCTACAGACTGATAACACATCATGAAGTACCTGACACTGGTTTTGAGGAAGAGACTATATATGCTAATATTGAAAGATCTGCTTTGATGAGGATTGCTACCAGACCTGAGCTATTCCCATGCTCAGAGGTAATTGGATGGATTCTGCCCAGGGCAGACGTAACTACCATGATTTTGTCCAACGTTGACAAACAGGGTTATGCTACTTATAGCCCTGGTTATGTATCACTAGCCTACCACTTACCGGAATCCCAGGTTTACTTGACTGAAGATTGGCTAAAGGAAATTAATCTTGACCTAGTTGAGACATTGAAAAGAATGCTGGTACCTGGAAAGAGTTTCAGAACTAGACCATCAGGGGAATATGACACAACCACCTTAAGAACCCCTTATAGGTTCATTGCCTTAATGCTGAACATGATCTTTGGGAGAGCTCACGGTAAAAGTTTTAAGTTGGGGTGGGTTCCTATCATCATTTGTGTTGCCACCCAAGGGAATGTGTTCAACTGGGCGAACATTGTATCAAACAGTCTCTCGCCCTGCATTGCTTTAGCCTTGGGAGGGGTGTCCCAGAAAAAATAAGAGTTCTACATGAACTCCATATTGATTGATTGCATACTGTGCAACCAGCCATTCCCAAACCTGAGGTGTATTTGGGACCGAGACCAAACACCAATATACTCATCCTATAAGCCACTATGGGCGCATAAGTACTACAGTCATTACAGAGAAGTGTGTAAGCACTTCATTATGCCATTATATATAATGATTTTCTTAAAAGAATGCAATTGCATGTCTGAAGAAGCGTTGCAGGTCATTGAAAAATATGTTGATTACTACTTAACGCAGGATGGATTGTATATTAGAATGTATGGCTGCTCCAGAGCACCTTCACTGCTTCCAAAATATGCCACTGATTATGTGGTACACAAGGAGGCAGTCAGGCAGGTCTTCTTGGATGGCATAGGGAGTTTTTTATTTGAACATAAGAAGGCAACTTATCCTCCCTTACCATTTAGGATGGGAAGTTATAAGTTATCAAGAGTTAAGAAAGCTTATGAATTTGTAGAAGAATTGGAGAAATTTAATTTTGGGGAAATAAACTTCCATAGGAATGATTCCTGGAATAAAGTGGCAGAACACTGCAAGGAAGCAAATGTACATTTTGAGTATACAAGCCACTGGGATAAAGACGAATCAATTTTCCAAAATGTAGAAAAGATAACTGCATTAAAAAGAAGATCACTACTAAAGGCGGGAAAGGACAAGATGAGCAGAAGAAAGCAGAGGAAGAGGAAGCTAGGAAAAGAGATGAAGATGCTAGGAGACTAGCACAGGAGGCCGAAAGTTGGCTTAGAAGTGAGGAGGAAGAAAAGAGGAAAGCTGAACAAGAAGCAGCTAGAAGTGCAGAAGAAGCTGCCAGAAGTGAAGAAGAAGAAAGGAAAAGGAAAATGGATGAGGAACTCAGGAAGCAGGAAGTAGAGAGACTAAAACTGATAGGGTCCATGATAGAGCAACAAGCTTCCGATCCTGTAGACATTCAGGTTTAGGATCTGGGTAATCCTAATTCTCAAGACCTTGAGGCAGCTGCTAGCAGCACATTAGGACAGGTTGTCGTTTCTGGCCTAAGACTGATCCCTTTGGAACAAAAGAAAGGGGAAGAGGTTCCAAACTTCAATACTATTTTTTACGACAAGGAAACGAAAAGAATTGTAAAGAGGACCAAGAGGAAAGTCGAGACTGGGGGGCAGTCAGGGAAAATGATAAATGATGCAACCATGGTGCATGGAACAGACAAGGACCCAAGATTCACTATCTGAGTTGGAGCAACATTGATCCATGCTTCTGAGGACAATGTGGATCGGATAATGACTGACCTTGAACAGTCAAGGAAATCTGCTGCCCAACTAAAAGATACGCTACGAAGGGAGAGAGAGGAAAGTAATAAATTGAAAAGGAAGTTTGAATACATGCAACATGAAATAAAGTCTTCCAAAGCAGAACTCTAGTGCCTCCAAGTAGAGAAGAGGTCTTTGGAAGTTGCCCAGGAAAGTCTAGAAAAATTGTAGCAGGATTGTCAGTGGCTAATGACAGAAAAGGATGGGTTGAAAACGGTATGTAAAAGTCTTAATGCAGAGAAGGACCAGCTGATAAGTAAGATAGGGGAGCTGGAGTTACAGAAGGATACATTGGAAGAGTCAGAGAGACAATCTCATAGGCAAGCAACAGAGCTTAAAGAACAAGTTGTTTCATTAGCAACAGCTTTAGAAGAAGCCAGGCAATAACAAGCCAACATTCATCCTTTCAAGGAGCATGTTTTAGCACAAAGAGGCAAAATGAACAAGCTGCAAGTATCCATAGAGGAAGAGAGGTGCAAGGTTTTGCAGGTAGATAATAGACTAGAAGAAATTTTGGAAACTTATTCATATTTTGTGGACAGATAGCAGGACATTTTAGAAGTCCTGACAGGAAGAATAGCAATATTAGAGGCCAATGAGGAGATCCCTGTAGACCTGCCAGCAAAAGATCAACAAGGCCTGAGACAAGACTATGACTTATTAGAATTTGCCATAAACACAGCTGAAGAATTTAAGAAGGCTATAAAGAAGACAAAGGGAGCTTGTACAGATTTCTGTAGGAGACTTTTGATCACTTACAACCGTTTCCAGGTTGCTGCTGAGCAGGGAATGGTCACATTTCCAGACCACGATCTGTTTATAGAGATGTTGCAGAATAGATATCAGGAGGATGAACAAAGAATTCAGCAGATCAAGGCCCTAGATGAGCAGATCTTGAGAGATGAGGTAGCTCATTCAGCGGTCAGTGTCTTGTTGCTAGAAGATCAACTACGCTTGAGCTCAGCCAGGATCGAAGTAATAAGAAATCAGGTTGCTAAATTTGAAATCAATATTCGTTTTCTCGAACCTTCTAAATTCGAAAGCATTGCCTTAGAAGCTTCAGCATGGAAGAAGTTATTGAACAATCAAGCGGGGCCCTCCACCTAAGTGCTTTATTAGTTTGTTTAATTGTAATATATTGTAAATTATATGAGCACTAATTGTGAGAAAACTGTGGGAGGAGAAGCGTTGGGGAAGCCAAAGAGTCATTTGTGGGCAGCCCAACAGTTTTGATTTTCTATAAATATAGGAGAATTAGATAGAAGGGGGGATTTTTCCCAGTGAGACTTGTGAACTACTTGTTGTAAGAGGAACTATTTCGTTTTGCAATAATAAAATTACAATTTTTGCCTGTTGGAGAAAGTGTTGTGTGGAATGTTCAAATGTGATGAAATGAACAATGTTGAAGGGGAACTATTTCGCTTTCAGTTGTGTTTCATTAACTGTGAGATCGTTCTAACTTTCTGAACCTATGTTCTTGTATGAATGTTCTCTGGTTTATTCTGTGTTAATTTCCATTATGAGTAATGAATGTTTTAATAGGCAACGAGCTATCTTGTTGTGCATATATTTATTCATGTTTATGTGTTTTGATTCTAAGAACAACTATCTGTGATTTATCTTAACATATGAGAAGTAATACATTGCTCATTAATTGATAATCTTGCTCCCTAGGAACGGCTTAGTTAATATTGTTTTCAGTTGTGTGTGATTTAGATGCGAGAGAGTCTAAGACGAGAGGTAAAAACCTGCGCATCACATTGTGACCACTCCTCGTATTCTTTATCAATCTGCATCTTAGATAGGCACTTGCATATCATACTTAAAGTTAAAAATACAAAAATATACACGGTGGACCAAGCCACAACCAGTAAAACCCTTTGTTTTGTTACTTGACCTATGGTAGCCGGACCGCAAACCGGACGGATTCCCCATACCAAACAGTCACGGGCTAGTTGGGAACGTTGACTGGGGAGAATCCCTTGCTATTGTTGCCTGCGAATTTCCAGGTCTCAACAGTTTCTGGCACCATAAGAACGGCCACCAGTGTATGGCTGGCCGAGGAAATTCATTTCCTCGAAGTTACTCTGCCAGTGATAGTTTTGAAAGCAGTTTATTTCCTTATCTAAATACTGAAGAGAATAGAGAACATTTGTTTTCTGTAGACAACCAAGTAGTTAATGATCTGAGAAGACACACACGGGCCTATGTAAAGAGTATTGGAGGATTACCCACTATCCTTGATTTACCCCGAAGAGAATACAAGAAGAAAGATCGTCCCATCTTGGAAGACTCAGTGTTGGTTGGAGATTTGGAAGAGTTAGTAGAAGTAGCCTTACAGGAAGTTGTTCAGCCTCTGAAACAAGTAGGCCCAAGCACACCTTACTGTTCTCATGTGCGTACTCTTATTCCCTCACCTCCTCAGTCTCCACCCAGACTCATGGCAGGCGTAAATGCAAATCAGCCACTTAAGCCACCAAATCCACCACCTGCTTGGAAAGCCAGATCACCCCTGAACTTAACACCTCCGTTGCATGACTTACCTCAAGCTTTTGAGAAGATGCTGCCCAAGTTTGATCCAAATGAGAAGGTTGTAGTAGATGACCATTTGCAAAGTTTCTATTTGGCAATAGAAGGATTAAGGGCTAGGGAACATGAGGATGTAGTTTGTAGACTTTTTCTGCATACCTTTAAAGGAGCAGCAACATCATGGTATTTTGGTTTGCCTGCAAACTCTATCCCAGACTGGGATACCTTTGAAACGATTTTCAGAAGTAAGTATGCAGCCCAAAAGATGCATGCAGCACTAATGAAAGGTTTAGGCACTTTAAAAAAAAGAAAAAAAAAGAAAAGGTACACAATTTTACTCAATGATTTCCTGCTTACCTTAAGAAATTCTCTGCAACTGATAAACGCTCTGACAAGGTTCTGATTGAGTATTATACCTCAGCTTTAGGTCCTGACCTGGCCATGTTCGCAAAAGCTCAAGTTAAGCCTACGTTATCAGAGACTTATGAAGAAGCTAAAAAAGTAGAGGCTGAAAAGGAAAGTATAGAAGATTATCCTGAGTAGTCTGGGGAAAAACCTTCTGGGAAGAAAGCCTTATTGCTGTCTAAACCTAAAGAGGAGCAATCACATGATTTTGAGGGGATGTTGAAAATGATGCAAAAGCTTTCCAACAGAATAATAGATTTGGAGAAAGAAAAAGAAGCTCAGAAAGCATATAAGCCGTATTACAAGAAAAGAGAGGACAACAACCAATCCAAACCTCCTCCATACGGTTCAGCATCGATGAATTTAACGGAGGTGGGGATGGATAATTTTTGTACTTTTCACCAACAACCCCATTCCGAAAAGAATTGTCCTCAATTGATAAATTCAATGACATTGGTGATGAATCAGCTGTTGGATTCTAAATTAACTGATGACAGTGATGAAGAGGAAAAGGGTAGTAAGACCACAAAAAAACAAGAGAATGATACCATGTTTTTATGGGACTATGTCTCGCTTTTTGATACAGAAAGAAGTATTCTGAAACCTGAGGGTATGCCATAAATTAAAATGACAACAAAAGGCCTGGATTTGGTGAATAAAGACAATTCAATGCTCTCAAAGATTAAGAAGTTGCAAGAGAATGTCAGGAAACAACCAAAGAATAATGTTGATGGTGAAGTACCTAAAATCACCATTACCAGCCACGATCCGAAGCAAATCAACATGCCTGTTACGCCTATGGAAGACCAAGGAGGTGATGACAAGGAAAATATTAAAAGGCCTGAAGAACTAGAGGAAGAGATACCCACCAAAAACCATCTTGTGGAGGAAGATGTCGAATCAATTGGGGAAGGGAAAACTAGGTTTAAAACCCCACCTTTCCTTTTGACTTTGGAAATTTTGAACCATAAGGAGTACAATTGTTTGGTGGATTCTGGATCATCAGTGAATGTTATGCCACTCGCAGTTTGTAAAAAAATTAATGGGCGGCCAAAACCTACTGCTTGGGAAGTTACTAAATTAGACATAACCAATGTCAAAGTAGTTGGGGAAATGGAGAATGTTCTCATTCGTTTATCCGCAATTGAAAAGATTTGTCAATATATTGATATTGTGGTGGCAGACATACCTGATGGGTATGGCCTGATTTTGAATTGAGACTAGTCCATGAGGTTAAAGGGGTATTTTGCTTCAGATTGGTCACATTTATGGCTGCCTCATAAAGGATTCCCAAATCGGATCAAAATTTTAAGGGAACCTTACATGAAACACACTATCACTAAGTTGGAAGAAGGAACTGAATCAACAAATTCTGCTTTGGGGAATTATCTAATTGATTTTGAACTAAGACATCTTGCATCAGAGGAAGCCAACAATATAACAGACACTCAGCCCGATCTCCTTCAATGTTCACGAGCTGATGGGATTGATTGTAAATTGGTAGATGTAAGTTTTGTTTCAAAAATAGCAGAATTAGATAATGGTTAGGTATTTCACATCTGCAATCGAGCCTAGCCCCTTGACTTATAAGTTGATAGATCTATAGGGGTGGGTAGAGAACTGATCGAGTAGTGGTTTAGTTCTCAAATTTTACTTTTGGTCTCTGCTTTTGATAACCTTGTACATAAATAATTTGATGCAGATTTTCACTTTGATTTGTTGTTGTTGTTTCTAGTTACTTTTGGTTTGTTTTTGAATCAAAGAGGCAAACTTTTGGTTGCATGGAAAGCATCAGGGTTCTTGATTAACTGAAATCTTGGGGATAAGACTGTGCATTCTTGGTGGAACTGATAGAATTTCTTCTAGTAAGTATTTTTCCTAAATGGCTATGCACTCATTGAAGTCCTGCTTAACCCCTGAAAATAACTCAAAATCAAAAGGTCTGGAATACTATTTCGAGGTTCCATCCATTTCACATCTAAAATGTCCTAGGGGGCGACAGCAAAGGACCCATGGAAAGGAAGCAAGGTAAACAGTTTATTATATATAAATGATCCCATGCCAAGATTTAAAAAATCCTAGAGGCTGTTAAGAGTCAAAACTCCTAAAAGAAGCAATACTTATCAAAGCAAAGTATCGAAACATGAATACATAATTGCCAAAAGTTCTTCTCCGTCCGTGAGTTGAAAAGTAAATACAACTCTCACACAAAAGGACACTATGGATAGAAGAGCCTGAATAAAATTTAGAAAGAAAGGCATATGGAGGACTCAAAAGAACAAAAGGTTCAAAAGGCACAAAAAAGGTGTAAAATGGCATAGGAATGAGGAACAAATGAATATTTATGTTTACCATATGATACGATCCTATGGTGTCTAAGCTGGAAACTACCCAAAGACAGAGGTAAAATAAAACTCATCTACTAAGCCTCATAAGAGTTATCTGGACTTTGAGATTTTGTTGTTCCCATTTCTAAAAATGAACTGTCATCAATGATTTAAATGCATGTGTTTGCCATTACAGGAATACAAGCATCTAGAAGAATTCAACCTATGATTTTAATGACTAAACAGTCCTTTACTGAGAAAAGATTTGATTCAGAAATCTGGGGTTCACCAGGTAGTCGCCAGTTGTTGCACCTGCAACAATTTCCCTAAATTCTAAAAAATTTCGGGACCCTCCTTTTAATTTTTGTTTTGCTCAGTTTGTTTGGTTTGCTTGATTCTACTGATGATTGTTAAAAGAATATTTTATGTGGATGTTATTTTTACGAGTTACATTGATTTCTTACCTTGCTATCGGAAGATGTTGAGGCTATGAATCAGAACCACAGTTAACTACGCATCCGCCGTTGCGGAGATGCAGTTGAATGACGATCCGATCCAAGGTGTATTTGCCTCCGATGCGCTTTCTTTTATTATTAGTGTCCTTATTGGAATACCGTCGGAACTTTTTGTCTCTACAACTTCCGCCGTTGTGGATAACATATTGCGAGCACCTTGATGGTTGTGTTGATCTTTTTCGATCCCGCTAGTTTTGATTCGCATGACCATAGTCTTTTAGCTTCCGCCGTTATGGCTCTAGAAGAGACTATTCTAATTTGGTTTATGTTTGCTGCTTTGCCGATTTTTCGTTTAAGTCATGTTTGTTTTACCTCCAATTTTGACTGGTCTACGAAACTCGTTGTCCTTACAGCCTTCGCTGTTGCAGCGTTCCAACCATCTTATGGTCCAAGGTCATAGTCTGGGTGAACTTTGATGAGAAGTGTTTTTATTTTATTTCTCTTGCCGATGCTTCGCTTGGCACTACGGATCTCGTAGTCATTTCATCTTCCGCTGTTGCGGAGATGCAGCTGACTTGATTGCCGATCCCTTAGTCACTTTGCCACCCGATGGTCATGTTTTTCCCGCCGATTGTTTGTTTTACCGGGATGTATATATTGGGGGTTTGGGGTTTATTTTCTATTATTTTATCTGCGAACTCGTGCCTACGCTGTCGTTGTGATTTCGAACGGGACATTGTACTCACTGTCGGTAACTCATTCCTAGGTGGCCCCACCGTGGAAGTTTGCATATTCTTCTTGTCAACTGCACAACTCCCTGCCAGGTAGGCCATTCTTCTCAATTCTACCCTTTCTTTTGAATTTCGAACTAGGGTTGTCGTCCTTGGTTAGTTCCCACCTCCGCGGTTAATGAGCACCTAGGTTACGGTTTTAGAATATATCTAGTTCATCTCGACAGTATGGCCATCCGGGGGGGGGGGGGGGGGGTTGTTTTCTTAATGATTAATTTCGGTGCCGTTATGAGTTTGCGAACCTCACCCGACTGTTTAGGAAACTGGTGAAGATGAGCGTTACGTTGTCTGCACTAGTTCTCTCTGGTTTGTATATGGCCATCCGGGGGGAGGGGTGGTTTTCCTGTTCCCTTGCAAGAGGAAGGCGTTTTTCTTGTTTTACTTCGAAGTGCCGAAGGTTTTGGTTTTCCAACCTTTTGGGTCGCTCGCCTATGTGGGACTAGGGTAGCGGTTTTTGAGGTTGCACCTCATTTAGGACGAGATTGGCAGTAGGATGATTTTCTCTGGAATCCCAGCACCGAGGGTGTAGTTTTGAGGCTTCTTTCTTTGACCGAAAGAAATTTTTCTTCATTGTTAGCGAAGCCATAATGTTATGAGTCGATTATGCCAGTTTTTAGTCATGGGCAGGATATAGTTTATTGCAGACTAATCTTGTGCAGGAATACTCGGTAGTTAAATTTTGTTTCTATATTTTACGTAGATTTAATCGTGACTAGCATGACTGAGGTAAATGCTCATGTAGTTTTTGTCTCCATTCTTTGAATATTAGTTGAATGGCTCAACATGACCTAAAATATTTCTGTGTATAACAGGGCAATCTTTCCGAATACGAGATGTCTAAAAGGTAGAAAAAGAAAGCCCCTATAGTGTAAGAGGAACCCGAGGTTGAAGTTGTCACAAAGGTTGAATATACTTACGAAGACACCAGATACATCACAGGTGTGGAACCTGAATATAAGTGGGGGGAAATCTACAGACTGATAACACATCATGAAGTACCTGACACTGGTTTTGAGGAAGAGACTATATATGCTAATATTGAAAGATCTGCTTTGATGAGGATTGCTACCAGACCTGAGCTTTTCCTGTGCTCAGAGGTAATTAGATGGATTCTACCCAGGGTAGACGTAACTACCATGATTTTGGCCAACGTTGACAAACAAGGTTATGCTACTTATAGCCCTGGTTATGTATCACTAGCCTACCACTTATCGGAAGCCCAGGTTTACTTGACAAAAGATTGGCTAAAGGAAATTAATCTTGACCTAGTTGAGACATTGAAAAGAATGTTGTTACCTGGCAAGAGTTTCAGAACTAGACCATCGGGGGAATATGATACAACCACCTTAAGAACCCCTTATAGGTTCATTGCCTTAATGCTGAACAGGATCTTTGGGAGAGCTCACGGTAAAATTTTTAAGTTGGGGTGGGTTCCTATCATCTTTTGTGTTGCCACCCAAGGGACTGTGTTCAACTGGGCGAACATTGTATCAAACAGTCTCTCAGCCTGCATTGCTTCAGCCTTGGGAGGGGTGTCCTAGAAAAAATCAGAGTTCTACATGAGGTCCATACTGATTGATTGCATATTGTGCAACCAGCCATTCCCAAACCTGAGGTGTATTTGGGACCGAGACCGAACACCAATATACTTAGCCTACAAGCCACTATGGGCGCATAAGTACTACAGTCATTACAGAGAAGTGTGTGAGCACTTCATTATGCCATTATATACAATGATTTTCTTAAAAGAATGCAATTGCATGTCTGAAGAAGTGTTGCAGGTCATTGAAGAATATGCTTATTACTACTTAATGGAGGATGGACTCTATATTAGAATGTATGGCTGCTCCAGAGCACCTTCACTGCTTCTAAAATATGCCATTGATTATGTGGCACACGAGGAGGTAGTCAGGCAGGTCTTCTTGGATGGCATAGGGAGTTTTTTATTTGAACATAAGAAGGAAACTTGTCCTCCCTTATCGTTCAGGTTGGGAAGTTATAAGTTCTTAGGAGTTAAGAAAGTTAATGAATTTGTAGAATAATTGGAGCAATTTCATTTTGGGGAAATAAACTTCCATAGGAATGATTCCCGGAATAAAGTGGCAGAACACTACAAGGAAGCAAATGTACATTTTGAGTATACAAGCCACTGGGATAAAGACGAATCAATTTTCCGAAATGCAGAAAACATAACTGCATTAAAAAGAAGATTAAAAAAGAAGATCACTACTAAAGGCGGGAAAGGACAAGATGAGCAGAAGAAAGCAGAGGAAGAGGAGGCTAGGAAAAGAGATGAAGATGCTAGGAGACTAGCATAGGAGGCCGAAAGTTGGCTTAGAAGTGAGGAGGAAGAAAAGAGGAAAGCTGAACAAGAAGCAGCTAGAAGTGCAGAAGAAGCTGCCAGGAGTGAAGAAGAAGAAAGGAAAAGGAAAATGGATGAGGAACTCAGGAAGCAGGAAGCAGAGAGACTAAAACTGACAGGGTCCATGACAGAGCAACAAGCTTCCGATCCTGTAGACATTCAGGTTCAGGATTTGGGTAATCCTGATTCTCAAGACCCTGAGGCAGCTGCTAGCAGCACATTAGGACAGGTTGTTGTTTCTGGCCTAAGACTGATCCCTTTCGAACAAAAGAAAGGGGAAGAGGTTCCAGACTTCAATACTATTTTTTACGACAAGGAAACGAAAAGAATTGTAAAGAGGACCACGAGGAAAGTTGAGACTGGGGGGCAGTCAGGGAAAATGATAAATGATACAACCATGGTGCATGGAACAGATAAGGACCCAAGATTCACTATCCGAGCAGGAGTAGCATTGATCCATGCTTCTAAGGACAATGTGGACCGAATAATGACTGACCTTGAATAGTCAAGGAAATCTGCTGCCCAACTAAAAGATACGCTACGAAGGGAGAGAGAGGAAAGTAATAAATTGAAAAGGAAGTTTGAAGACATGCAACATGAAATAAATTCTTCAAAAGCAGAACTCTAGTGCCTCCAAGTAGAGAAGAGGTCTTTGGAAGTTGCCCAGGAAAGTCTAGAAAAATTGCAGCAGGAATGTCAGGGGCTAATGACAGAAAAGGATGGGTTGAAAACGGTATGTGAAAGTCTTCATGCAGAGAAGGACCAGATGATAAGTAAGATAGGGGAGCTGGAGTTACAGAAGGCTACTTTGGAAGAGTCAGAGAGACAATCTCAGAGGCAAGCAACAGAGCTTAAAGAATAAGTTGTTTCATTAGCAGCAGCTTTAGAAGAAGCCAGGGAACAACAAGCCAACATTCAGCCTTTCAAGGAGCATGTTTTAGCACAAAGAGGCAAAATGCACAAGCTACAAGTATCCATAGAGGAAGAGAGGTGCAAGGTTTTGTAGGTAGATAATAGACTAGAAGAAATTTCGGAAACTTCTTCATATTTTGTGGACAGATCGTAGGACATTTTAGAAGTCCTGATAGGAAGAATAACAAGATTAGAGGTCAATGAGGAGATCCCTGTAGACCTGCCAGCAAAAGATCAGTAAGGCCTGAGACAAGACTGTGACTTATTAGAATTTGCCATAAACACAACTGAAGAATTTAAGAAGGTTGTAAAGAAGACAAAGGGAGCTTGTACAGAGTTCTGTAGGAGACTTTTGATCACTTACAATCGTTGCCAGGTTGTTGCTGAGCAGAGAATGGACACATTTCCAGACCACGATCTATTTATAGAGATGTTGCAGAATATATATCAGGATGATGAACAAAGAATTCAACAGATTAAGGCCCTAGACGAGCAGATCTTGAGAGATGAGGTAGCTCATTCAACGGTAGTGTCTAGTTGCTAGAAGATCAACTACGCTTGAGCTCAGCCAGGATCGGAGTAATAAGAAATCAGGCTACGAAATTTGAAATCAATATTTGTTTTCTCGAACCTTCTCAATTCGAAAGCATTGCCTCAGAAGCTTCGGCATGGAAGAAGTTCTTGAACAATCAAGCGGGGCCCTCCACCTTAGTGCTTTATTAGTTTGTTTAATTGTAATATATTGTAAATTATATAAGCACTAATTGTGAGAAAACTATGGGAGAAGAAGCGTTGGGGAAGCCCAAGAGTCATTTGTGGGCAGCCCAACAGTTTTGATTTTCTATAAATATAAGAGAATTAGATAGAAGGGGGGCTTTTTCCCAGTGAGACTTGTGAACTACTTGTTGTCAGAGGAACTATTTCGTTTTGCAATAATAAAATTACAATTTTTGCTTGTTGGAGAAAGTGTTGTGTGGAATGTTCAAATGTGATGAAATGAACAATGTTGAAGGGGAACTATTTCGCTTTCATCTGTGTTTCATTAACTATGAGATCGTTCTAACTTTCTGAACCTATGTTCTTGTATGAATGTTCTCTGGTTTATTCTGTGATAATTTCCACTATGAGTAATGAATGTTTTAACAGGCGACGAGCTATCTTGTTGTGCATATCTTTATTCATGTTTATGTGTTTTGTTTCTAAGAACAACTATCTGTTATTTATCTTAACATATGAGCAGTAATACATTACTCATTAATTGATATCTTGCTCCCTAGGGACATCTTAGTTAATATTGTTTTCAATTGTGTGTGATTTAGATGCGAGAGAGTCTAAGAGGAGAGGTAAAAACCTACGCATCACATTGTGACCACTCCTCGTATTCTTTATCAATCTGCATCTTAGATAGGCACTTGCATATCATACTTAAAGTAAAAAATACAAAAATATACACGGTGGACCGGGCCGCAACCGGTAAAACCCTTTGTTTTTGTTACTTGACCTACGGTAGCTGGACCGCAAACCGGATGGATTCCCCATACCAAATAGTCATGGGCTAGTTGGGAACGTTGACTGGGGAGAATCCCTTGCTGTTGTTGCCAGCGAATTTCCAGGCCTCAACACTAGGGCTTCCTACTTTTTGGATCTCTGTCCATATATTTTCAGCTAAAAGTGGTTGGGATGACTCTGCTCTCTAGGGCGCATCTTTCTGTCGAAGCATAATCTGATATTGAGCATTTTTCAGTTTTTGACCTGACACTACCGCCGAAAATTAGGGCTTTCCACAGAAGTGGAATTTTTAAGTGACCCTAGTCCTGGATTGATCTCCTCCCAAAAATCGAAGTATAGAGATCAAGATCAAAGTTTTTGGTTGGGTAGAGCTCTGGGAAAGTCAAACCCTAATCTGCTCCTGAACCAGAAAACCAGCTCTACAAAAATTCAGCTCCAGATCTAGTTCCGACATCTTAACCTGGTAAGATATAAATCTTTTGCATTTCCATTTGAGGTTCTCTATTAAGATGTCTCATCATACCAAGCTTGATGAAAAGCTTTAGGGAGATGATAACTTCCGAGCTTGGAAGTATAGAATCTCCCTGGTCCTGGAAGAAAATGAGTTGGATTCTTACATCAATGAAGAGGTTCCAGTTCCAGAGGGAGATGAGGCTAAGGCCTTACATAAGAAGAAATTGGTCATGGATAAGAGGATTATTGCTGATTCAATCGAGGATCACCTCATACCATAGGTGTCCTCTCTAAAGACACCTAAAGAGATGTTTGATGCCTTGACCAAGTTATTTGAAGGGAAGAACATAAACTAAAAGATGACTCTGAGAAACCAATTGAAGAATGTAAAGATCCATAATGTGGAGACCATCCAATCTTACTTTACAAGGGTCTCTTAGATCAAGGAATGGCTGGAAGCAGTAGATGAAGAAGTAGAGAATGAAGAAATTGTGATGACCACCTTGAATGGTCTCCCTAGGGCATGGGACTCTTTCATTCAAGGGATCTGTGCTAGAAAGAAGCTAGTCAAGTTTAGCAGAGTGTGGGAGGAATGCTCACAAGAAGAAGCTCGAATATCAACTCGAGAAGAAAAGATGGGAAATGAAGATCAAGCTCTCATAGTACAATCCAAGAAAAGCAGAACAAACGATCACAGAGGTAAGCACTCTCACCAGAAGAAAAACACTAGAAAGTCTAGCAAAGATTTGGCTAAGTACATTTATTTTACATGTGATGAAAGAGGACACCTTGCAAGAAATTGTCCTAGAAACAAAGATAGATCTCACAAGAGGAAGGGAAATAAGAAAATACATTATGCTCATGCTGCAGAAGATGATGAGCCTTCCAAGAAGAGAATCAAACAAGACAATGATGATTCTTCAAGTGATGAAGAATATGTTTTGATTTCTGCTCTCACGGGAAACACCACACATAGAAGCAACGATTGGCTTATAGATAGTGGGGCTTCCAAACGCATGACGGGATTCAAAGAATCATTTGTAAAACTATCAGAACATGAATCACCCACAAGGTGAAACTTGGGGATGACTACCAATATCCAATAAAAGGTAGTGGAGAATCCTCCTACAAATTAGACTCTGAAAAGTCTATGAAAATGAAGGACGTCTTATTTGTACCAGGACTAAAGAATAACCTTCTCTCCATCTCTGTATTAGATGCAAAAGGCATAAGACTTGCATTTATAGATGGCCAAGTCATCATGTGGCCAAAAGGAAAGAATATTGACGATGCAGTAGTAATTGGAGAACAAGAGGGAGGACTATGCAGATTAAAGGGCCAACCAAAACAAGCTTTGGTTCATGACTTAGTAGAAACAAATGAACTTTGGCATAGAAGGCTTGCACATGTGCATTATAGAGCACTACCAATTGCAAGCAAAGTTGTTGAAGATCTTCCAAAAATACAAGCAAAACATGAAGGAGTATGCAACGGATGTGTGAAAGGAAAGAACGCAAAGAAGACATTTCCAAGTAGCGAAAGCAAGGCTAAAGGAATCTTGGAAATCATTCGCTCCGATGTATGCAGTCCGATGTCATCTAGTTCATTAAGCGGGTATGTATACTATGTTTCTTTCATTGATGATTTTTCTAGGAAGACATGGATATACTTCATGAAGAACAAAGATGAAGTATTCAGCAAGTTCAAGGAATTCAAAGCCTTGATCGAAAACTACATAGAGAAGAAGATCAAGATTTTTCGATCAGATAATGGCAGATAATTCACATCAAATGAATTCAAGGAATTATGCAAATATTCAGGGATTAAGAGGGAGTTGACCACTCCATATAATCCACAACATAATGGGGTTGCAAAAAGAAAGAATAGAACCATCATGGAAGCTGCAAGGGCAATGCTTCATGATCAAGATCTTCCCATGCATCTATGGGAAGAAGCGGCTCGAAAAGTTGTGTATGTACATAACCATACTCCACATAGAGTACTCGAGAACAAGACACCTAAAGAAGTACTTTTTCGACAAGAAACCAGAAGTCAGTCATCTCAGAATATTTGGTTGTCCAGTGTACATACACATTCCAAAATAAAAGAGGACAAAGTTAGATCCTTCAGGAATGAAGGGTATATTTGTGGGATAATCTGAAAGCTCGAAGGCTTACAGAATATACTTCCCAGGATTCAAGAAGATCGACATCAGCAGGGACGTAACATTTGACGAAGACTCAGCTTACAACAAATCCAGAAAGAGGCCTGCTGAAGAACTTGTAGAAACAGAAGTACCCAGAATTCATGACACAACCATGAACAGAGCAATTGCAGAAGAAGATCGAGAAATAGAAAAACCTCAAGAACCTGTAGATCCACCTTAGGAGAAGAATCCTCACAAGAGGAAACCTGCTTGGGTACAAGAAGCTATCCAAGGTGTAGAAAGATATGGGGCTCCAGAAGAGATACACAGAGAAAGGAAAAGAACCAGGTCCTACTCCGGTTATGTAGGCCTATTATGTGACTTCATTGATAAAGAACTTTCCAACTATGAAGAAGCGACAGAAAAGAAAGAATGGAAGGATGCTATGATCGAAGAGTATCAATCGATCATGAAGAATGATGCTTGGGATGTTGTCCGAAGACCAGAGGGGAATTCTGTTGTGACTTCCAAATGGATCTATAAGATCAAGCATGTTCAAGATGGTAGCATAGAGAAATATAAAGCAAGATTTGTGGCTCGTGGTTTCTCCGAGAAAGAAGGAATAGATTATAAAGAAAATTTTGCTCCTGTAGCCAGATATACTTCCATCAGATCAGTACTTGCTTTAGCTGCAGTAATGAAGTGGAAAGTACACCAGATGGATGTCAAGACAACTTTCTTGAATGGTGTAGTAGAAGAGGAAGTATATGTGGAGCAGCCACTCAGTTTTGAGACACATGACAAAGAGACTCATGTCTGTAAGTTAAAGAAAGCCCTGTACAGTTTGAAGCAGGCACCTAGGACATGGTAAGACAGAATTGACAACTTCCTATCCAGTTTGGGCTTTACCAAGAGTAAAGCGGATTCCAACCTTTACTACAAGGTTGAAGAAGGGAACCCAGTGATACTCCTACTGTATGTAGATGATCTATTTGTAAAAGGTGAGGATGGGTTGATTGTTGATACAAAGAGGAAGCTTGCTGCTGAGTTCGACATGAAGGACTTGGGTAAGATGCACTACTTTCTAGGCATGGAGGTATGGCAGAATGCAGATGGAATTTCCATGGGACAAGGGAAGTATGCAGTAGAGATCTTGAAGAGGTTCAGGATGATGGACTGCAAAGCGATGACCACACCTATGGCATCGAACCTGAAGCTATTGAGTGATGCTTCATCAAATGCGGTTGATGCTACGATGTATCGTCAGATGATTGGGTCCTTGATGTACCTGATGAATACAAGACTAGATATTTTCTTTGCTGTGAACACGTTGAGCCAGTTCCTGACAAATCCGAGACATGTTCACTTGATTGCTGCAAAGCATATTCTGAGGTACCTAAAGGGTACAATTGATTATGGGATCAAGTATGAGGTGAATCAGAAGATCAACCTGGAAGGTTATGTGGATTCGGATTGGGCAGGTAGTGCCATTGATATAAAGAGCACTTCAAGGTGTTGCTTCAGTATGGGATCATGTGTGATGTCCTGGTTTAGCAGGAAGCAATCCTATGTGGCACTGAGTATAGCTGAAGCAGAGTATGTTGCAGCTTGTTCGGCTAGTTGTGAGGCAGTGTGGTTGAGAAAGCTACTGTCTAATTTATTTGATCTCCAGATGGATGCTACTTGTATATATTGTGATAACCATAGCTATATGAAGTTGTCGGAGAACCCAGTGTTCCATGACAAGTCAAAGCATATCGAGATCAAGTATCACTATATTAGGGATATGGTGTAGAGAGGAGTAGTGAAGCTCTAGTATGTTGCGACAGACAAGCAGATAGCTGATGTACTGACCAAACCATTAGCCAGAGTAAAGTTTGAGTACTTTAGGGAGAAACTTGGTGTTCTCCAGATCGAGGTTCCCTCCAAAGGGAATTGATGTGTCTGTTAGCCTTTCTGACATGGTGGAAGGCTGAGCTTCACATGGTCAGATGTAAGTGTAGAGATGCTCTGA
This sequence comes from Pseudotsuga menziesii, assembly GCA_001517045.1. NCBI lineage: Eukaryota > Viridiplantae > Streptophyta > Pinopsida > Pinales > Pinaceae > Pseudotsuga > Pseudotsuga menziesii. Next base: position 37,541 of record LPNX010018277.1, on the reverse strand, counting down.
TGTGATTATGGGTTGTGTTACCACATGATTAGTGTAGAGATATTCTGATGTGATTGTGGGATTTGTTCTCACATGATCAGTGCAGATCCATTTTGATGTGATTGAGGGATATGTTCCCACATGATCAGATATAAGTGCAGAGATGCTCTGATGTGATTGTCGGTTGTGTTACCACATGATCAATGCAGAGATATTCTGATGTGATTGTGGGATGTGTTCTCAAATGATCAATGCAGAGCCATTCTGATGTGATTGAGGGATGTGTTCCCACATGATCAGATGTAAGTGCAACGCCTTTCTGACATGATGAGGTCAGATGTAAGTGCAAAGCCTTTCTGACATGAGGTCGGATGTAAGTGCAGCTCTTTTCTGACATGATGGGGTTAGATGTAAGTGCAGAGCCTTTCTGACATGATGAGGTCGGATGTAAGTGCAACACCTTTCTCACATGATGAGGTCGGATGTAAGGGCATAGCCTTTCTGACATGATGAGGTTAGGTGTAAGTGCAGAGCCTTTCTGACATGATGAGGTTGGATGCAAGTCCAGAGCCTTTCTGACATGATGAGGTTGGATGTAAGTGTAGAGCCTTTCTAACAAGATGAGGTCAGATGTGAGTGCCAGGCCTTTCTAACATGGTTTTTGTATGTGTTCCTCCCATGGTCAGATGTGAGTGATGGGTGTGCCTTTCTGACATGGTTTTGGATGTGTTCCTCCCATGGTCAAATGTAAGTGTTGGGCGGACCTTTTTGACATGGTTCATTCCATGGTCAGATATAAGTCTTGAAGACGATGAAGACCTACATGAAGGTTAGGCCTACAACCAACATGAAAAAGGGATGGCTCTGTAGAAATTCCTGTGACGAGTAGAATTGAGGTAGCACCAGTGATGATGACCCAGTGATGACCCAGATCAACTGGTGATCCAGATCAAGTGACGAAGCAGACTTGACGATGATCCAGTGATGATCCAGATCAAGTGATGATCCAATGACGATCCAGATCAAGTGATGATCTAGACTTGATGATGACCCACTGACGATCCAGACCAAGTGATGATCCAGACTTGATGATGTTCCAGTGATGCTCCAGATCAAGTGATGATCCAAGGATGATCCAGTTTCAATGATGATACAGACTTGATGAAGATGACTTGAAGATGAAGATGACTTGATGATGATCTAGATGATACACAGAATAAGACTTGTGCTGATAAATTGTGTCGAGAGAATACCTTCCTAGTTAAGAGGGAGTGTTGATGTATTTGTAACTTCGGAATGTATTCACTTGCATATCTTATGTATTGTACCCTGATGTTTATATTTGAATACATAAGAAGACTTGGAAGTATGAAGAAATCATATTAAGGTGGCGCTAGGGAAGGTTACATGCCTGTAAGGGGGTTGTAGCCTCCTTCTAGTGGTAGCTAGTAAATAGGGTGTCATAGCATATGTTAGCACTCAGAATGTACCCAGGTTGTAAAAGGTATACTCCAAGGTAACAGCAAAACCACTTTAGGAAGAAACTGGTATTTTCTTCCAGAGAGGGAGCTCTCAATAAAGATTTAACAAGACCAGATTTAAAATAACATTCACAGATTTATGTATTTGGATGAAACAATCACATAACCATTGGGCATGGAGTCATATACAAATATATAAATACCACAAAGACATATACATGATATTCATCAAAGGCAAGATAATCATATCATCACAGTCATTCAAATTGATTCAAGTGGAACAGAAGAGATGAAGGAACAACCCATTAATACAGAGCATCAACAAGGATGAGTTCTATACCAACTTTAACAGAAAAATCATATAATATCTGAAACGATGATCAGAGCATGAACACATGAATTGCAATCATCTAACACTATTTTCCAGATACGAGGGAGAAACAAAATGGAGTGTTACACAAGGGAAATACAATCACATAAAGAAGGAAGCACAGACTGTGATATCAACAACACATGAATCTCTGACAAAACTCTCATGCATTCACTTTTTCATTCCAAAAACAGATATGTTCTCCAAAATTATTCACTACCCGATGGGTTCCAACCCCCATCTCTTAAAAAAGATGCATATTTATACATAAAATGATCGGTGCTCCAACAAGAAGATCAATAACAGAATGATCGGCTTAATTTAGAGTTTGTAACTGAATTTCCTAACCCCTAGGAAGTTTGTTACAACTCCAATCCTAACAGACCACAAAGTACGAATCAACTTGACAACAAACTTTCACCCATCAGCTCCATATCTTTGCCCCATCAGCTCCATATCTTTGCCCCATCAGCTCCACATCTTCGCCCCATCAGCTCCACGTCTTTGCCCCATCAACTCTTCAGTGCATGACACCTGTTCTTAGGGATGGAGAATATACTTTGTCTTTCCAAACCGCTCCACAGCTTTCCACTGCTCTGAACTTGGGGTGTCACACTCCATCATTTCCCGAATAGCTACCTCGAGCTCCATATATGCTTCATAGGACTTTCTGGGCAATCTGCTCCTGATGATGGCGAACTTCTACAGAATCTCGAAATCTTCTATGAGCATATCCACGATGGCCTTTCCTGTCAGATTTTTCTCCAAATCATTGAATTTGGAGTGGTCCATGCGGCACTGAACAAGCAGGTTATGATAATGTTCATGTGAGAACATCCGCCCTTCTCCATCCCAGAAAGAAGGCAATCCGTCCTCGAACAATTCTTTGAATTCCTGTTTAAAATTACTAACCTGCAGAAGCAATCCTTCTGATTTGTCTTGGACTGTTTTGATTAAGTGATGCTTATGGATGATTTTCTTTGCCCACATCACTATTGATACTCTGTCTTTTATGCCCAATTCCTGCAACTTCTGACATGACAGTGAATTTAGAAAATTTAGTGTGTTCTGAGCCGTAACAAGGGGTCTTTTCTCCATATGTTCGTTTACCAGTTTTAGCCTCTGGTGGGCCAGATTTATCATTATATTCAAATCATCAATAAAATTTAAATAGTGCCTGAACTTGGTAATCTCTATACACAGGGTATCCCAAATGATGTGTTTTGCCCCCTGAAGAGGGCCTTTGCCAATGCATTTTTCTTTTAGCTCATTCAATTTCTTCTGTAATTGATTTCTGTCCTGCAGTATTTGTTTCTTGCTTTCACTTACTCTAGCCAATTCATCTTTCATCTTCTCATTCTCTGCTTTCAAATCTTTGATTGCTTCTTCCTTCAAACTCGCCTGGGACATTGGTACTAACAAATCATCAGTAGAGAAATCATCTAAAGGCTTCTGGATATTTACAATAGACAAGTCCTCGCCGGTGGGAGTTTGGCTCATCAACTCTTCCATAATCTCCTTCTCTTCATTCTGATCTTTTTTCATCAAGGAGATTTGGGATAACAGTTCCTCCCTTTCGCCTTCCCACTTCTCTTTTTCCTCCTGTAGCTCTCTGGCTCTTCCTTTGTATTCCATCATCTCCTGATGGACTTTATCCTTTTCTTCTTGGAGGGCTAGCAACTCAGATGACTGAACATGTTCAGTGCCTGGGATCTTCAGTTTCTTCTTCAGGACCTGGAGCGCATTATCCTTTTCCTCTAACAACCTCTTGACTGCCTGTGTACTGTCTGAACTAGAAATGTCTGTCTGCAGCTTCTTAATCTGAACATCATTTGCTTTATTTTCTACTTTCTCATGTTTCAACTGGATTTCCAATTTGTCTATCAAGACTTGCAATTTATTGATCTTCACCATGGCTTGAAGTAAGTCTGAGTAGATGATATCGCTTGTCTGTTTGTGGAGTTGAATTTTGTCCGGAGTGCTGATTTTGTCTAACCGGATCTCTATTTCAGACATTTTCTTGTCACTTACCATAGCCATTCTAAAAGTATTCCTCTCAGCATCTCTAGCAGAGACCAGAGAGGTTTTCGAACTGTACAAACTTCTAAATTTCGGGAGCAAATTTCTCGTTTCCTCCATAGACTGTTTCCTCTTCTCCATGTAACTGGCTTTTAGGTCTTCCTTCGACTTAAACACGTGGCACAATTCCGAACTGTCTACATCACCTTCCGGATTTTTAAAAGAGAATTGAATTACTTGCACCGCTTTCAGGGGAACTAGGGCACCTCTTTTGGAACCATCAGAACCCTCCTTATCTACAATTTCACCACTTTGAAGCAGCTTTGCCCTTTTATGCGGTCCTTCCTCGTCTACGTCCATACTCTCCGTTTCAAACAAACTCCTCTTGACTACCATACCAGCACCTTCTATTATTTGGGTCACTGTGACAGGTGTAGCATGTGTCTCTTCATCAAAATCTGACCTGTCAGTGTACTGCAGCAAATTGGCCATTTCAGCTAGCCCCTCAATAGCCTGATGCTCAAATGGTTTATTCTTGTTTGCCTGCTTTCTTAATGAGATCACCTGGTGGGGGTCGTAGTTCACATTTACATCTTTTATGAAATCCATATTCTCCATCAACCTTTCTATAAATGCCAGGGCACCTTTACCTTTAAAAATGAAAGGGCCTACTTTAAATGGAAATTTAATATTCAAAGATTTTTTGAAAGCACCAAAGTGCTCTTCCTCAGACAACAATCTCTGCCTCATGAACTCCAGTGCGAAAATCCTTGGGGTCAAGAAGGATGGTAGCCTATAAGGCTGACCAATAAATCCATATATTCTTAACACTGTGTAACCTCTGTATAGGAACCAGTCCCCCACCCGATCTTCGGGTGACGACTGCATTAGACATCTCATTTCGTCCAGGACACGGGGTAGGTCCTCATCAAATAACATCCTGTATATTTCGGACATGATCGAATTGGCAAATTCGACCATGTTGATTTGCTTGGGCAAATCAGAAGAACATAGAGCACTTAAGAACTTTAATTCAGTAACATTAGAACATAATAACATGTTAAGCAAGTATGTTTGAAACCTAAAGAACTGGACCTTGGGAAATTCAGTCAACTGGAGGTGGATCGCTTCGGCAAGGTACTCATCTAAATTAAGCACGGGGACTGACTGGGACTCGGGACTTAAAGAATTTATTTTTAACAAGAAACCAAGGATAACATCACCTATATGACAATCGTCATCTAGACCTAACACTTGACAGACCAAAGACATTACCAGTTGCACCTCAGTTCTAAAAATGTGCAAGGGGTAAGGCGAGGAAAGGCCTTCAAGGGACTGACCTTCCTTCAGGATACTTGACAGGAATCGAGAGCGACTTTCACTTTCGCAATTTTTGAAAAACTCAGCAAGGACAGATTCATTTACAGACTCACGATTTACAGGGTAGCTTTCGGGCAGACTAAGGTTTTCTCTGACGACCGAAGCATCAATTTTACACAGTATTTTCGACGCGGACCGACTCACAATGATCCTCTGAGAGGGAGAATAGTTCATCGTGCACCATTCGGCAAATTCAGGGAAGTGTAGGGTTTGCTCAAGGGAGAAATGGTACAAAAAAGACTTGCATACATTCAGAACATCATTCCCCTGTGAAAAATAAGACCACAATTTCTCTTTGCTGCAGGACAAGCTCCGTGTGGACAGGAAGGGGTCGCAGACGCCCCTGTGTCTGTCTACTAAAAATTCCTCTCTGTCATCCGCGACCCGACCAGACACATGAACCTCACTCCCTTGGTCCATTTCTTAATTTATAATGGTAATTGGACGAAGATTTAACAGGGCTTAAGTCCTACCTGGCTTACTGTGGAGGCATGTGCGCGGAGCGTGCTTGGACTGACAAATGGAGGCAGCCGAATCGCCAGGTCCTTTTCGCCGGGTCCCGAGCAAATAAAATAATCATTGGAGAGGTCAACCCTGCTTTTATAGGACCACCCAATTCGCCACGTGGACAACATTTATTTCCGCAACCACCAGTTATCCCTAACTGCCGTGCGCTTCTATTTTCCGGTTTCATCCAAGACCGTAGATCTGGTTTCTCTTTAATTTCTGGCCTTTGGATCGTGTGCCATGTATCCCGTTCCGCCCGATGCCTTGGTGATAAACGACGTGCCAGTCTCCATCCTGGAATGACCTCCTACCGTTGATGAAATCGCCTTTTACCATGAGCCGTTGGATCGGGTGACACGTACCGGATTCCGCTAGGAGTCTGGGACTGATCCCCCGTGCAAGTTTCAACCCCAGAATCGATCCCAACCGTTGATCATTCCGCCTTTAAGTTTCGACCGTTAGATCAAGCACTATGTAATGAATTCCGCTGGGCTCCTTTCTTTTATCCAACGTGTGGCTTTGATCCCCGAAATTGTTCTCAGCCGTTGATGTGATACCCCTTTAACTCTCCACCGTCGGATCATACGCCACGTACCAAATTCCGCTGGGCACTTCAGAATTATCCACCACGCAAGTTCGCCCTCCAAAAATTATAACAGCCATTGATCCTGATTTACTTTAATTTTCAGCCGTCAGATCGATCACCGGGTAACTCATTCCGCTGGACGCTGTAGGTTTATCGGTCGAGCAGGTTCTGGTTCCGGAGTCACTCTCAACCGTAGATGCGATCCGATTGCGCCTCTCTGCCATTGGATCTAGTAGCCTGTACCTGATTCCGTCAGATTGTGTCATTTTAACCGCTATGCAAGTTTACGAAGCGGATTGGATATGGACCGTTGATCCGCTCGAACCAACCTGACGGCCGTTGATCTGTGCGCCTGATAAGCGCCCGGTCAAACTTTTATCTTCCTTGCATCTCCGGGGAGCGGAGAGAATACAAGCCGTTGATTTTCTTCCTTCTTCCATCGCGGCCTAGGATCTTTGGTGACTTGATCGCATTTTTCTTATAGCTCCATTTTTACGATATATCCTTTGACCCAAGTATCCAAACAACCATTTTTCTTTCTCCACCATGGTTTATTATCCTCTTTATGAATAATGGTGTTAACAACATCCTTTCAGCAACAACTGATAACACTAGAGGGTTGTACCCTCCTTCTAGTGGTAGCTGGTAAATAGGGTGTCGTAGCATCCTTTCAGCAACAAGTGATAAACCAGGGGGTCGTAGCCTCCTTCTGGTAGTATCTAGTAAATAGGGTGTCGTAGCATACTTTAAGTAGCAGCCGATAAAACCAAGGGGTCATAGCCTCCTTCGAGTAGTTACTAGTAAATAGGGTGTGGCAACATCCTTGTCTGTAGAAGAAGGCATAAACTATTTTGTAAATATAATTTTGCAGTAATAGAGTAATAGAAAGTGTTTGTGGTTTTTCCAATTGGGCTTCCACGATAAAGGTTGGGTTCCTTATATCTTGTTGATCATGTGTGTTAATGAATAAGTTAAAAGTGGTTTTAATTGTTAAAAGGTATCAATATTGATTTAGCAGGAGGCAATCCTGTGTGGCACTGAGTACAGCCGAAGCAGAGTATGTTGCAGCTTGTTCAGCTAGTTGTGAGGTAGTGTGGTTGAGAAAGCTACTGTCTAATTTATTTGATCTCCAGATGGATGCTACTTGTATATATTGCAATAACCATAGCTATGTGAAGCTGTCGGAGAACCCAGTGTTCCATGACAAGTCAAAGCATATTGAGATCAAGTATCACTATATTAGGGATATGGTGCAGAGAGGAGTAGTGAAGCTCTAGTGTGTTGCAACGGACGAGCAGATAGCTGATGTACTGACCAAACCATTAGCCAGAGTAAAGTTTGAGTACTTTAGGGAGAAACCTGGTGTTCTCCAGATCGAGGTTCCCTCCAAAGGGAATTGATGTGTCCGTTAGCCTTTCTGACATGGTGGAAGGATGAGCTTCACATGGTCAGATGTAAGTGTAGAGATGCTCTGATGTGATTGTGGGTTGTGTTACCACATGACCAGTGTAGAGATATTCTGATGTGATTGTGGGATGAGTTCTCACATGATCAGTGCAGATCCATTTAGATGCGATTGAGGGATATGTTCCCACATGATCATATATAAGTGTAGAGATGATCTGATGTGATTGTTGGTTGTGTTACCACATGATCAATGCAGAGATATTCTGATGTGATTGTGGGATGTGTTCTCACATGATCAATGTAGAGCCATTCTGATGTGATTGAGGGATGTGTTCCCACATGATCGGATGTAAGTGCAGCACCTTTCTGACATGATGAGGTCAGATGTAACTGCAAAGCCTTTCTGACATGATGAGGTCGGATGTAAGTGCAGCTCTTTTCTGACATGATGAGGTCAGATGTAAGTGCAGAGCCTTTCTGACATGATGAGGTCGGATGTAAGTGCAACACCTTTCTCACATGATGAGGTTAGATGTAAGTGCATAGCCTTCTGACATGATGAGGTTGGGTGTAAGTGCAGAGCCTTTCTGACATGATGAGGTTGGATGTAAGTGCAGAGCCTTTCTGACATGATGAGGTTGGATGTAAGTGTAGAGCCTTTTTGACAAGATGAGGTCAGATGTGAGTGCTAGGCCTTTATGACATGGGTTTTGTATGTTTTCCTCCCTTGGTCAGATGTGAGCAATGGGTGTTCCTTTCTGACATGGTTTTGGATGTGTTCCTCCCATGGTCAGATGTAAGTGTTGGGAGGACCTTTCTGACATGGTTCATTCCATGATCAGATATAAGTGTTGAAGACGATGAAGACCTACATGAAGGCTAGGCCTACAACCAACATGAAAAAGGGATGGCTCTGTAGAACTTCCCGTGACGAGTAGAATTGAGATAGCATCAGTGATGATGACCCAGTGATGATCCAGATCAACTGGTGATCCAGATCAAGTGATGATCTAGTGACGATCCAGATCAAGTGATGATGCAGTGACAATCCAGATCAAGTGATGATTCAGACTTGATGATGACCCATTGACGATCCAGACCAAGTGATGATCCGGTGATGCTCCAGATGAAGTGATGATCCAGTGATGCTCCAGATCAAGTGATGATCCAAGGATGATCCAGTTTCAATGATGATACAGACTTGATGAAGATGACTTGACGATGAACATGACTTGAAGATGAATATGACTTGATGATGATCCAGATTATACAGAGAAGAAGATTTGTGCTGATAAATTGTGTTGAGAGAATACCTTCCTAGTTAAGAGGGAGTGTTGATGTATTTGTAACTTCAGAATGTATTCACTTGCATATCTTATGTATTGTACCCCGATGTTTATTCTGGGAAGTATCTGTAATGTAATTGAGTCATGTCATGCCTCGATGTTCCGATCGGGAGATTCAATAATGTAAACAAGTCATGTAAATTCATAGAGTATAACCCTCCTTATTGATCAAGGGTTAAAGTCCTCGTAGTTGTGGGGCCCTAGGGTTATTAGACTCTCTTAGAGAATTCGGCCCAAGTGAGTTATTGTCAAGTCGGGAATTAGTATAAATAGTGAGGGATCCTCTCTATTTAACACACATTCATATACATTCACTCACACTCAGTTGTAGTGCATAACTGAGAGAGAGAGAGGAAGCTGGGACAAGAGAGAGAGAGAGATTACTGCTATCAAGAGATCATCATACTGTCTTTGGGTTTTACTTTTGGTGCTGATTCTATCTCTGAGGAAGTTGCGGGGTTTTCTCCTTTATGGTTTCCTCGAGGAAAATCTTTGTGTTCATTGTCTCTTGTGATTAATTGTTGTGCTTGTTATTCTCTCAGATAACATCCTAAGATCATAGAGCTTAAATGCTAAAAATCTAACACATCATATGTTGTGAAAGGCCACAATGAAGTTGTGTGATGGTTCAAATGAAAAGACATGAGTTTCCAAGATTGAAGGAATGTGGTTACATGCGCGTTAAAGGTATCTATAAACAGGTGTTTGAGAGGAAGAATGTGTCTTTGCAGTCCAGATTGATGTAGCAACAAGTAAGATAGAGACCAAGGAAGAAATATCGGTAATATATTTGAAGACATAAGAAGACTTGGAAGTATGAAGAAATCATATTAGGGTGGCGCTAGGGAAGGTTACATGCTTGCAAGGGGGTCGTAGCCTCCTTCTAGTGGTAGCTAGTAAATAGGGTGTCATAGCATCCTTTCAGCAACAACTAATAAAACTAGAGGGTCGTACCCTCCTTCTAGTGGTAGCCAGTAAATAAGGTGTCGTAGCATCCTTTCAGCAGCAAGTGATAAACCAGGGGGTCGTAGCCTCCTTCTGGTAGTATCTGGTAAATAGGGTGTCGTAGCATCCTTTAAGTAGCAGCTGATAAAACCAAGGGGTCGTAGCCTCCTTTGAGTAGTTACTGGTAAATAGGGTGTGGCAGCATCCTTATTTGTAGAAGCAGGCATAAACTATTTTGTAAATATAATTTTGCAGTAATAGAGTAATAGAAAGTGTTTGTGGTTTTTCCAATTGGGTTTCCACGATAAAA
>LPNX010018277.1:7148-27052 GCA_001517045.1 Pseudotsuga menziesii | reverse complement strand
CTCCCCCCCCCTCTCAGTATTGTCCAATATTCCAATAGAATAGGATGGAGGGGAAGTGGGTATTTGAACCTATGTTCTATTCACTTGAACTACATTATCTGGAGAGTCTCCATGTATAAGTTGGTCCCAAATAAAGCAACCTTTAAGATGGATAACGAGGCTCCATATTACTCAAGGTAAGTGCAAGTTCCTCCCACCTAGTTTGGAAAAGTTGTACTACTTTATCCTTTGAGTTCTTCACCATGACTCACATTAGACAACTACCCATTTTTTATCCTTCTCAAATATGTGCATTAAATCTGATTCAGAGGTCAACCATGTATGATTATTAAATGTGTCTTCGTGCCTAGTGATCTTCACTCTCACTCAAGGGGTAATCTTGTGCTCTTCATCCTTGTATACATGTGCCTCATCAACGCTTTTCTCCACATTTTACTCATAGGATCAAAATGCCTTGAGTTGGACATCCTCCACATATGGATTGGGGGATCATTTGTAGTAGCGGGGCATCACAAAAATGTTTAGATCGAATTCACATCGTTTATTTTTATTTCCTTCTTTTCATTTTTGGTATGACTCTACAAACTCTTCATGACTATCCAACTAATGGGGGTGGTAATTGGCAATCTAGCTGAATTGAAACTTGAGCCATTGTTTTGTAAATAACAATGTGTATGTTCTTGCATGGGGTCTACAAGAGATCGTGTATTCTACCACCTTTATGGCTTTTGAATGGTTGCTTCTAAGCCCTCAATTTTTTGCATTTTATCCTCAACCTCTCTTCTATATTTTTCCATGGTTGTTTTTAGCTCTTAATTCCCATACTCCAATTGCTTTCTATCATCCACATGTTGCATATTAAGGATTTGGAATTTGTCATATAATTCCATGATTTGTTGATGGTGATGTGTTTGGGAGGTAATTTATTCCTCATCAATGCTTTTCTCGACATTTTACTCCTAGGAGCAAAATGTATTGAGTTAGAAATCCTCCACATATGGATTAGGGGACCAATGCATCACAAATATGTATAAATCGAATTCACATAGTTTATTTTTATATCCTTCTTTGCATTGTTGGTATGCATTTGTGAACTTTTTTTAAGTGTCTAACTCAAGGGGATGGAAATTTAAAATCTAGATGAATTGAAACGTGATCTATTGTTCTCTAAAAAAAATGTGTATGTTCTTGCATGGGGTATACAAGAGATCATGTCTTTTTTCGCTTATATGGCCTTTTGAATGGTTGCTCCTAAGTCCTCAACTTTTTGCATTTTATCTTCAACCTCTCTTCTCTATTTTTTCATTGTTGTTTTTCAGCTCTTAATTCTTATACTCCAACTACTTTCTATCATCCAAATGTTGCATCCTAAGGATTTGGAACTTGTCATGTAAATCCATGATTTGTTCTTCATGATGTGTTTGGGAGATAATGTGTGCCTCATCAATGCTTTTCTCCACATTTTACTCCTATGAGCAAAATGTCTTGAGTTAGACATCCTCCACATATAGATTGGGGGTTCGTTTATGACGGCGAGCATCACAAAAATGTGTAGATCAAATTCACATAGTTTATTTTTATCTCCTTCTTTGCATTGTTGGTATGCCTCTGTGAAATTTTTGAGAGTGTCCAACTCATGGGGGTAGTAATTGGCAATCTCGTCGAATTGAAAGTTGAGCCATTGTTCTCTAAAAAGCAATGTGTGTGTTCTTGCAAGGGGTCTACAAGAGACCATGTCTTCTGCCACCTCCATGGCCTTTTGAACGGTTGCTTATAAGTCCTCAATTTTCTACATTCTATCTTCGATCTCTCTACTCTATTTTTCCATTATTACTTTTAGCTCTTAATCCTCATACTCCAACTGCTTTCTATCATCCAAATATTGCATCATAAGGATTTGGAATTTGTCATATGAATCTATAATTTGTTGCTCATGATGCCTTTGGGAGCAGGGAAAATTTTAAGAAACCCCCCTAAATTCAAATGTATAATAAATAGGTGAATCCGCATGATACATGAGAAAGTGTGCAAGCTATTTTATCAATAATATAATGTGTATATGTAATGTTTTGGTGAATCTTTCACGCAATTAAAGAATCTTGTAAAATCTGGATAAATTTTCACACAATTATAGAATCTTGTAAATCTGGGTGAATATTTCACATAACTATAAAATCTTGTAAAATTATGGTGAATCTTTCACATAATTATAAAAAATTGTAAAAGCCTTCGTGAATTTTTCACTGAACTATAAAACCTTCTAAAGTCTTTCACTAAATGTAAAATATAAATTTCAATGTATTACAATTGTAAATATCTATTTTTATTTTATTTTATATGTTCCTTTTTAATTAGGAAGAAATTATATGTTTTTTACTTAATGTGGAATAAACTTTTGATTTTTTCAGATTGAAATATATTTTGTATGATGTTTTATTGGTTCTGAATTTCATTTCAAATCAAATAGGTATATTCTCAAAAATATAATTTACTAAAATAGAATTTAAAATTAATATATAAATGATCTACATTTTTAAAATTCTAAAACATATATGATTTTTTTTTACCTAACTAAATTTAAAAATGTATCATTGTGATGAAATAAAAATTGGTAAAATTGAATGTACATGAATTTTATATCGCCATCATATGAATCTTTTATCAATATTTTACACATGTATTTATTTTATAATTGCAAATTAAAAATTATAATTATTTGATTATCTTTTTTTTATTGCTAGTTTGTCTGTGACTTGCAGGACTAACCAATGGTTTAAGAAACCAAAACCTAGGGGCATATAAGCTGTCAGAATCACTCGTGGATCACACCCTTCCTAGTCCACACTAACCCTTAGGATGTTTGTATTTTAAGTGTCTCCTCCCAGCTACCTTGCGGGGGTTCAAACTTGGGTCGTTGTGCAAAACGCGACCCTTCGAAACCAACCTTGCAAGCAGGATTTGACAATTATAATTTTATTATCATTGTATGAAGAAAGAAAACTAGTTTCAAGCCTCTCTCTTTTAAAAACCATAGGCAAAAACCATTTTCAATCGCCTCTCTTCTAAAAACCATGGGTGAAAACCATTTTCAAGCCCTTTCTCTCATAAAAAGCCGTGGGATAATGATTATAGACATTTTTAAATATGGGTCTAAATATTTTTCCTTTTTAAACTCACTACCATATAAAATATTTTCCTAGTCAACGTTTGGGAGTCCTTAATTTTCACCAATGGGTGAAATTTTGCCCCTAAAATTTTCCATGTTTGAGAGCCTTATTTAGTTGTAATTCTTGGCTCTTTTTTTTTTCACAAAACTCTTCCACTTTAGGGCCTCTACCCTATCTTCTCCTAGTTGGACCATGATATCCTTCATGTTAGGTTCATCTTTCTCAATAATCTTTTGAGGTTTTCTCATGTCTTTTGTTGTGCTGGGAGGAATGTGCTCCTTGATTTCTATGGCTAGTTTTTGTCGAACAATAGCTAGCTTCCTCTCTACTTAGGACCTTGTCTTGCCCTTGTAGCTTTGTTTGGTTGCCCTTTTAATGGGATCCATGCAACAACTTTAAGGGGATAACTTTGGGGTCCACCAATTTGGACCAAAGTGGAAACAATGTATCTTTCATTCTTCTCAGTTCTAGTAGACCCCTGCTTTTCTTCTTCCTTTGTGCTTGTATTCTTTTTAATTTTTCTCTTTTTTTCTCATTTCCATGTTGTCTCCCATTTTTTTCCATCTTTCTATATTCCTTGGCAGCTACCTCTTAGCTTGGACTTGCTTTCAAGACCAAAAATTCTTATCTACTGGTGGTTAATAACTTGTCCCAAGTGACTTGGGAAACTAGATTTTCTAATGCATCATATACAATCAACTTGATTAGCTCACAATGGGATAAGTCATCTATCTTTAATGTCTACACCTTGGAACTCATTGATCTAATAGACTACAACAAACAATAAGGAGTGATTAGGTTCTTTTCAGGAAAGTAATAGTACATATGTTTGGGTTGATGTAAAAGTTGGAAGTGAAAGACATGTACGATATTGTGTTTTCCCTCATAGCTTATGAATTTCCTTATGTGTAAGGCCACCTTATCTGATGGTGAGAGTATGCTTTCTCTTTTAACCTAATTCTTTATCTCTTACACTCTTCCATAAGATTAGAGGAAGTTCTTCTATGCTACAAGCTAGATTGTTTCTCCTCCTTATGCCATGGTAATCCAATAGGAAGTCTTTTTACCCTCACCAACATGGGCTCATTAATTTCAATTTGCAACCTCTTAATTGTGGTGGTGGATTCTTGTTCCTCCAAGTGCTAAAAATTCTATGCTAATTCAAGGGAAATTCCATCATCTAACCCTTAAAGCCTATTGAATTATTACAACCAATTGGACTTTTGCTACACTTCAACTACTTCTTGGTTGGCATAAAATTTAGAACTTTTTGTGGGCTCCCTTCTGTTGAAGCCAACCGTCGTCGTGGTGATTGATCAAGCTTCTATACTAGATAGGGCCTATCTCACTATGTGTAATTGCAAGAAAGATTTGATTTACTCTATTTATCTTCATGATAACATCAAAAAGAACATTATGGTTTATAGTGATTATGTCTCCATCTTAACCCATCCCAAACTTATATAGTAAAAAATCAAATACAATGCTCCTAGGCAATAGTTATGGCTTACTCATTCAATTGAGAAGGAAGAAACTTGGGTCTAACACTTATGTCTTTCTATTATTGTGTTGATAGTATTCTCTTTGGACTGTTAGTTTCTATGAATCATTCTTATTCTTCTTTGGAAGTTTTTCAACAATTAGGGCCTTCCTCTCCTGTACTAAATCTTTTAGGATTCTTAGATTGTTAGGGATGAACTTGGGTTCTACCCATATTCAAAGTCAATTTGCTCTCAATGCCCTTATCAAATTGCTCTAAATCAATCTATTCATCTGAGTTAAATTGATCTTGATCAACTCAGGGGTCAGTCTTAGGCTTTGGAAACTTGGCTTTGTTTGTCTGTTGGTTTGGGAGGCAGTGGTTTCAATGTTTGGTCCTCCATTATTTTTCCCAAGTATGATTTTTCAATTTAAAATTTTGGAGCATACCATGGCCTTTGGCATGTTATGATTGAAATTTGGTTTGATGTGACCTTCATACATCACTCAATGGTTGAGTCAATTTGGAGTTGTTTTATGATTTTAACTTTGTTTTTATGTAATCACAAAATTGCATGCCCCTTAGCTTATCATCCAATGCACACATTGATCGTTAACGAAGGTATAGTGGCATGTTACCTATTGTTGAGGCCTGGAAATTCGAAGGCAACAATAGCAAGGGATTCTCCCCAGTCAACGTTCCCAACTAGCCCATGACTGTTTGGTGTAGGGAATCCGTCCGGTTTGCGGTCCGACTACCGTAGGTCAAGTAACAAAAATAAAAGGTTTTACCGATTACAGCCCGGTCCACCGTATATATTTTTGTATTTTTTGACTTTAAGTATGATATGCAGGTGCCTATCTAAAATGAAAATTGATTAAGGATGCAAGGAGTGGTCACAATGTGATGCGCAGGTTCTTACCTCTCGTCTTAGACTCTCTCACATCTAAAATCACACGCAACTAGAAAATACATACTAGCTAAGCTGTCTCTAGAGAGCAAAACATTAATTCATGAGTAATGTAATACTGTTTACATGTTAAGGTAAATCACAAATAATTGTTCTTAGAACCAAACACATAAACATGAATAAAGATATACACGACAAGATAGCTCATCAACAGTTAAAACCTCCATTACTCGTAGTGGAAATTATCACAGAATATACCAGAGAATTTTTAGACAAGGACATAGGTTCAGAAAGTTAGAACGTTCTCACAGTCGAAAACAAAATAGTTCCCCTTCAACATTGTTCATTTTAACTCATTTGAGCATTCCACACAGCACCTTCTCCAACAGGGAAAATTTGCAATTTCTTATTGTAAAACGAAGTAGTTCCTCTTACAAACAATAGCTCACAAGTTTTTCCAGGGAAAAAATCCCCTCTCCACTCTAACTTTCCTATCCTTATACAAAAACCATAGACCCTTTGGGTTGCCCCAGCTGTGTAACCTTTGGGCTCCTCAAAAACCGTTTGATCTCACCATTTTGTTTTTTCCATGAGTAATCATGATTCACATAATGCGTTACATTTTGGGTCTCAACTTAGGAGTACTTAATAAAATGGGATCCACTCGGTAACCGATGGAACCTCTCCAAGCCTGGGTTGTTATTGCCACTGATTCTGCTTTGTCTTTTGTTTGTCCTTCTTTAGATCCCGCTGATTTTAGAGTAAACTCTACTTGTCACTTCTTAGCCAATTCCCTCAGCTTTATCCTTTAGCTACGCCCTCTCGCAGCAGTAATTTGAAGAATCTTCTGAGTCCGTCTGCAGTTAAACAACATTCATCATTAATCAGGACTGCATCTTTTCAAAATAAAACTACACTAACAACCAAACTAGTCATCAAAAGAGGCCCTGTACTGCGCTCTCGTCCTGAGAAAACAACGCTGCCCACACAGGGGCTGAAACTCACAAGACGGCGGAAAAAACCTCATCGGCGGCTTGAGCCATTTAAACATCGGCCAGATAGTATTACCTGCAGCCGCAGCAGTAGGTTTCAAATGACCAATGAGTTCCGTGGGACTGTTGAGTCCATCGGAGTCGGAAGAGCCAAATGCCCACGCATCGACGGAAAAGTTCCCTGTCGGTGGACGAAAAGTCATCAACATTGGGAGGTTAGTGCGTTACGCAGCCGCAATGGAGGAAGATGAAAAGGCTACGGGTCCCATGGCCTAAAGACAAAAGCAATGAAACCTAGACAAAGCATCGGCGAGCGAAGTGGTTATAAGGCGGACACTTAGTCCGCTCAGGATCCGCAATGGCGGAAAACAAACAGACCACAGCCCTCGATCAAAACCACAAACTTTCCGGTAAGGCGCATAAATCATCATGAAACGTTAAGTGTTCAGAAAACCTAAGGTCGCGCAGCGGCCCAAAAAGCGGCTTTACAAAATCAAACAACCCAGACCCAAAATCCGATTAAGTTCCGATAATGCGAAAAAGTCAAAACAATACAACACGACATTGAATAGGAATAAGGTATTGCTTGAGTCTTTGTTGTCTTTTACATATTCAAATGGAAACTTGAATAGGAATCATGGTATTATCCCTTTGAAGTGATACTTTTTATGTCTTTGCATTCAATATACAATGGTTGAAGATCTTATTGTGTGGTTCTTGGAGACTTGAAGTAGTGTAGTTACGCCTCTACTCTTGTTGAGGCTCAAATTGCTTGCGTTCTTCTATTGCATAAATGTAGACATAATATATTAGGGATCCTTGAATTGAGAACTCTAGAGATGAATCTTGGTGTGTTCTTTGATAATTGATCCTTGTGTTTAGCTTATTGACTTGTGATTCTTGATTTATTTATCAAGTCATAGTTAAACTCCTTATAATTTTTTATGCGGGTAATTTTGGAAGCTTGAAATTTATGCAGGTACGGTGAAATGGATTTCCAGGAGTATAATATCTTAGTAAGCCTTGAATTGAGCACTCCAGAGATTAATATCAGCGTGTTCTTTGATGATTGATCCTTGTGTTTAGATTTTTGAGTTGTGATTCTTTATGTATTTTTCAAGGTAGAGTTTGTCTCCTTATAACTTTTGATGTTAGTAATTTTGGAAGCTTGAAATTTATGTAGGTGCGGTGAAATAGATTTGTGCATGTATCCTTTATCTACTCCATTGTTGCAATAAATTATATGAATTTTGTTGAACTCATGCTTTGAAAGGAAACCCTTGAAATAGTGAAATGACATTAATGGGGTAATGTGCTTGAAGATATATGAATTTCCCTTTTATGTTTAAAAATAACCTATAATTATTGTGTTTGAGAATGAAATTTTACACACGGGATGCCTTTGATTCATTTCATCCTTTAAAATGACCATTGGTTGTTAGTCATTTTGTTCTTATGAGATAAAGGATCGATTGACTACTAGTTTTCCTCTTGTAAAGTAGCATTTGAATTTTCACCAATGTAGGAGGATGTTAGCTTCCATACCTCTACCTTTATGAATTTGCATAGATGCCTTAAATTGTAGTTGATGTTACATGTTGCGGTACTGCTTATTTGGCCATATATCATTCTTATGTAGTTGGTATATTCTATAGGTGTGTGTAGGTTTATACTTTTGTAGGAACGCCCTCATGTAGGTGGTTGTAGGTGTTAACATTTTTAGGACTCATCTCTTGTAGATACTTGAAGGTGGTGACTCTAAGAAATTGCATTAGATAATATACAAATCAATTGCAACCTTTTGTAGGTGTAACTATGAGGAACAAGGTGAATTCATAGGTATAAGAATTGAATGAGGCACAAGATCTATGTCATGATGTGAATGCATGATGAAATGGTGTATACATATGCTAGTATTCTACTAAAATTGATGATGTGGAGTATTGAGTGTATGTCATGTTGGGTTGTGTAAGCATGAATAAGGGTGTAAATTAATAAATGGAATGAATGTGATGAATGGTAATGAATGACATATTGATGAATATGTAATGGTGCTAGGATAATCCATTCGCCTTTAGGCCTTTATTGCATTTTCAAATTTGTAGACTTTGTATTTTGAATACCAATCCATTTTTAATGGTTCTTTGTGTATGAAGATTTTTCAAGTTGGTTGGGATTATATTCTTAATACGAGTCATGTATCTTGCATCTCCGCTAATTTATTGTTATTGAACATTTATATTGACAATTGATTGGGCATTTAAAGTTGATTATGCATAATGCTCTATTTTTCTATACATGTAGTGCCATATCTATGTCTATGGATATGTTTTGGATACATTGCTTTCTTAATGAGATGATTGAATGTTAACCAATCCGTGTGACCTTTCAATGCTTGATTCCGACTTGTTGATATAGTACAGATTTAGGGTTTTGAAAGACATAGTATTGCTTGAGTCTTTATTGTCTTTGACACATTCAAATGGAAACTTGAATAGGAATGATAGTATTATCCCTTTGAAGTGATACTTTTGATGTCTCTACATTCAATATACAATAGTTGGAGATAATGTTGTGTGGTTCTTGGAGACTTGAAATAGTGTAGTTATGCCTCTATCATTTTTGGGTATTAATTTTCTTGCTTTCTTTTGTTGCATAAATGTAGACATAATATCTTAGTGAACCTTGAATTGAGCACTCTAGAGATGAATCTTGGTATGTTCTTTGATGATTGGTCCTTATGTTTAGCATTTTGACTTGTGATTCTTGATCTATTTTACAAGGTAGAGTTTGTCTTCTTATAGCTTTTGATGCTGGTAATTTTGGAAGCTTGAAATTTATGCAGGTATGGTGAAATGGATTTGTGGGTGTATACTATCTTAGTGAGCCTTGAATTGAGCACTCTAGAGATGAATACTAATGTGTTCTTTGATGATTGATCCGTGTGTTTATCTTTTTTAGTTGTGATTCTTTATCTATTTTCAAGGCAAACTTTTTCTCCTTGTAACTTTTGATGTTAGTAATTTTGGAAGCTTGAAATTAATGTAGGTATAGTGAAATGGATTTGTGGGTTTATCCTTTATCTACTCCATTGTTGAAATATATGATATGCATTTCGTTGAACTTGTTCTTTGTAAGGAAACCCTTGAAATAGTGAAATGGATTAATGGAATAATGTTCTTGAAGATATATGCATTTCCCCTTTTTATGAGTAAAAACCCTATAATTATTGTGTTCGAGAAGAAAATTTTATGCACGGGATGCCTTTGAGTCATTTAATCCTTGAAAATTATTCATTTGATCCTTGAAAATGATCATTAGTAGTCACTGATAGAAAGGACCAATTGACTACTAGTTCGCCTCTTGTAAAGTAGCATTTGAATTTTCACCAATGTAGGAGGATGTTAGCTTCCATACCTCTACCTTTAGGAATTTGCATAAATGCCTTAAACTATAGTTGACACTGCATGTTGCGGTACTCCTTATTTGGCCTTTGATGTGAGTGAGTGCCCATTGTAGGTCATGAGAATCCACTACAGACCTTGAATCATATGCTTAATCCATTACAATGATGATATGCCAATTGTCAAGGGTAATACAACATGTACACTAGTAGAGAAATATATGAAAATGTGATGTGCATTTGGTAAATTGTAAATACTTCTCTAAGATATGACACTTCATTGTATTTTGTAAATGTAATCTCAATCTTGGGAACTCTTTTACTTCCATGAATATTGGGGATGGACAAAGTTTGGTTGGAAGGTATGTTCCATCTATTAATTTGAGTTGTTTGTTCATGTTAACCTTATTATTGCATAACCTGTAGGCCACTTGTGTTTATACTTGATGAGAAGATAAAGTTTTATAATATCCTTGAGCTGAACAAGGAGAGTGCAGTTATGAATATTGGGTAGATAAACACTCTTGTGAAACTAGACCTATAATTTTTGTTATGATATGATTTAGGTATCAGTTTACTATTTACTTATAAATTCAATAAAAGATGGTAATTTCTTTAAGTATTCATTGTTGTATCATCACTATTGAGACATCATACCTATTTTAAGAGTTTAGGTTCCTCATGATGCTTTGATATTGTATCATACCTATTATTGCAAAAGGCTTATTTGAGAATGCTTTGCTTGCTTTACTTTNTTTGCTTGCTTTACTTTAAATCTATACACATCAAGGATTGGTGTATGAATAGGGATGTAATTTTCTCTTTTTTTTTTTTTTTTTCTCAAAGCATTGATGCCATCACTAGTTTTGCCCAATGCTTTTCCCCATGGTGCCTTATAGATGTTTTCAATGTGAGGAATTTATTTATTATTACTTTTTAATTTATTCTATAGACCAAGGTTTGTGTCTAAGAGGTTTTCGGGAAAAGACATGTCATAAATGTCAGGGGGTTTCATCATGGAAATTTTTCAAGGTTTGTGTCTAAGAGGTTTTTGGGAAAAGACATGTCATAAATGTAGGGGGTTTCATCATGGGAATTTTTCTCCTTTTTATTTTCAAGATGATCAATGTATTTTGATAACATTGTTGGTTTGAATTAAACAAGTTGTTGTTCATGAATTTTGATGATGAACTCTTCTTTGGGTAGCGAATTCTTGTATAATTGGATTATATGCCCATTCACCAAAAAAGACACTTGTTTTTCATCAATTAATTTGATTTGTGTTGATCCATTATCATAGCATGTGTGAACTTGATAGGATCCTAACCATATCATCCTTATATTTCCCATGATATCATTGAATTTTTAGTCATACAATAATGCACAATCTCATTATTTTAAGAGATTTGTATTGGTGTTTATCATGCCACTTTCGTTGGAGTATAACACTCCAATGGGTCTAAATATAATAAAAATGTAACCAAGGCATAAATGACCTTCATGGGTATTAGTTAAATAGGTAGTTAATTTATGGAATAAATTACTATCCAAATAAACGAAGGTTGATATCAACTTATTTTATGAATCCAAAATTAATAAAAATCAATGTTTATGAGATGAAGAATATCCATTTCCTAAATGCAAACAATCATTCAAAAATTGAATATCCAGTTTAAGTAGGAAAACATGTTATAATCCATACAAACAAATATGTAAATCATGACTACAAATATGAGATGATATATAATGACCATGTGATTGTAATGTACCCCTTACATTACCCTAAATACACAGAGAGCAATACCCATGCTCTGATACCACACTATAACATACCCCTTACATTACCCTGAACACACGCAGAGCAATTCCCATGCTTTGATACCACATTGAAATGTACCCCTTACGTCACATAACCACCTAAATAACCATCGGTGGCTAAGAACAAGAACATAGTTAGAAACGAGCTCCAAATATCTTAAATAAATAATAAAATCAACTAAACAATGAAGAAATTCATTCAAACAACTAAACTTAACACCATGCAAAAGCATGGATTAGAAAATGGATCAAGTAGCTTAATTGAGCCATAATCACAATTTAAAAGCATTAATAAACTAATTAACAATGTTAAATATCCTTTAAAACAACCTCGATGGCTTAAATCCGCCTTTAAAAACCAAACTGTCGATCTCGAAGTCGGCACGAAAAACCAACAAGCAAATGTACACACAAATTCTAATTCCTGACATTGGCACGTTGAAAGTCATGAGTCTGCACGAATAGACCAATAATCAAATGTACACTCATGTTCCCAACGTTGGCACATTATAACTAAGGAGTTTGCATGAACAAATCAACAACACACAATTACACTTTTGAATTTTGATTTTTGGCGTCCGCATGTTGGAAGTCGAGAGTCGGTGTTAGAAAAAAGGATCACATATCAATAAGAATAAACAAGATGCAAATATAAAACACATTAACACATTACAAGAGAGACACCAATATAACGTGGTTCGCCCAAGATGGGCTATGTCCACCCAAAAATTGCTAGTCCTTTTATTATTATACCATCCAACAAATTGAAGGGATATAACCTGCAGCACACCCGCTTCACTTCCTCTTCACTCTCTCATAGACTCTCTCACATAATCACATAGATCATTTTTCACAATGTTATAATACAATACACAACCGTATTACAATGCCTTCTTTTTATAGAGGGAATACTATGGGAAAATACCACGGGTTGCCCAAAACCATGGACCCATAAATCACCCATTATTGACCAAGTCATAACTATGAAATTACAACATTTTACAAGACATTTTACCCTAAATTTTCTCTACGGGGGTGCTGCTCCTGAACACCTAGCAGGGGCCGATCCCAAAATGGTTGTCTCCCCTGCCTCCCCATAGACCCCCTTCACGATTGTAGTGGGGGGAAAATCCCCCCCACACCCTCGTCAGGTGTTGGGATCCAAACACAGTTGAAACAATAACATCTCTGAACCAAGAAGATCATTATCCACAACCAACAACCTCCAACTTGGAGATTGATCACAACAACTCCATTGTTGTTGCACTTGTTGGACTATGCTCTGAACCTTGGACTTGTCAAATTTCTCATCTTCATCGTCATTCTTGAATGCCAATTGAAACTAAGCAGGAGCTCAGTTTCTCTTTGGTTACTACCTTTTTCAACATGTCTGCAAGATTCTAGATAATGTATCTTTTCTAACTTCAACAATTTATCTTCCAAAATAGATCATATGAATGGTACTTGAGATGTCTATGTTTAGTCTTCGAATGGAAGGCTAAGTTCTTTGCAATATGAATGGCACTTTGGTTGTCATTATACAGCCTGCTATTCTTCTACTTCTTACCCAATTCCTCCATGAACTTCTGCAGCCAAATCTTCTCTTTAATAGTCTATGTAGCAACAACATACTCTTCTTCCGTTGTTGAAAGTGGAACAACCTTTTTCAGTTTCGAAATCCAACTTATTCTTATTCCACCTACAATAAAAACATATCTTGCGGTGCTTCTTCTACTGTCTTTGTCACATGCCATATCTGCATCAACATATCCTTGTAGAACAATGTTTGAACTTCCAAAACATAATGCATGATAAGTGGTACCTATCAAATATTTGAGAATCCACTGTACTAGCCTCCAATGATCTTTACCTAGATTGTTCATATACCTTCTCACAATTCCCACTGCATGTGAAATATATTGTCTTTGGCACACCATGGCATACACCAAGCCGCCAAATGCTGATGAATAGGGAATCTTGGACATGTATTCTATCTCCTCCTGTGTCTTGGGATACATCTCCTTACTTAGCTTGAAAGAGTTGGGCAAAGGTGTACTAACTATTTTTTCATTATGCATTCTAAACCTCTCCAACAACTTTTCTATGTACTCACCCCGAGATAATGTCAATTTGTGATTTTTCTTGTCTCTTGTTATTCTCATACCAAGTATTTGCTTTGTAGCACCCAAATCCTTCATCGCAAATGATTTAGCTAGTTTCCTTTTGAGCACATTTATATCTTGCATGTTAGACCCTGCAACAAACATATCATCTACATACAACAACAAGATAATATATCTTCCATTATCTATCCTCTTGAAATAAAAATAGTGGTCATAATGACATCCACTATAACCCTAATCTATCATAAACTTATCAAAATTCAAATACCACTGTCTTGGAGCTTATTTCAGGATGTACAAGCTCTTCTTCAACCTCCAACCAAATTATCCTTCCCTTTGACCTCATACCCTTGTGGTTGCTGCATATAAATATCTTCCTCCAAATCCCCATGGAGAAAGGTTGTTTTTGCATCTAATTCCTCAAGATGCAAATATTCTATCTCCACTAGACTTAAAATAGTCCTAATTGAAGTCATTTTAATAATAGGAGAAAATATTTCATCAAAGTCCATACCTTTCTTTTGTGTAAACCCCTTTACAACAAGTCTAGCCTTATACCACTTTTTGCCTCCTTCTTCCTTCAACCTGTAAACCCATTTATTCTGAAATGCTCTTTTACCTACATGCAACTCAACCAAATCCCATTTCTAGTTTCTTACTAATGAGTCCATCTCCTCGTTCATTCCTTGCTCTCACTTATTTCTAGTTTCCACATGCATTACATATTCATAACATTTTGGTTCACAAAAATCAATGATCAATAAATAATATAGTGAAGGAGAGAATAATTCAGAGGGTCTACTTAATCTAGTAGATCTTCTGACACTTGTAGGAGTTTGAGGTATTTGTTGTTGTTCTTGATTTTCTGGCACCTTTGGAACTTCATTTTCTTTGATTTCGTCAAGCACTGTGTACTATGTGTTTTCCATTTTCCTCTTTCTTTCCTTGCAACTGATCTTTATACATGACCTTTTCATTGAATACCACATCTCTACTCTTAATGATTTTGTTATTTTCATAATATCCCATAAGTGATAACCAAAATCATCAACATTGTATCCAATAAAGGTGCATTTCTTGGATTTAGCCTCAACCTTTGCTCTATTTTTTATTATCAATATGGACAAATTATTCACAACCAAAAGTTCTCATAAATGAATATTTTACCTTTTTACCTGTACATGCCTCCTCTGGAATCCCACCATCCAAAGCGCTTGAAATTCATCTATTTATAAATAAACATAAATATCTACAACATTATCCCAAAAATGTAAGGGCAACCCTACATGCAATCTCATACACCTTGTACACTCCATGATCATCTCATTCATCCTTTCTAACACACCATTTTCTTGTGGTGTTCCTAGGACTCTCTTCTCTCTACGAATATCATGGTATGAACACTAAGTATCAAACTCCTTGTTGCAATATTTGCCTCCATTATCAAATTTGAGACACTTCGATCTTTTCTCTGTCTCATTCTCAACCAAATATTTACACTTCTTAAAAGTAACAAACACATCAAATTTATGTCTAATGTAATAAACCCAAGTTTTTTCTACTTGCACCATCAATAAAAGTAACATAATAACAAGAGACACCAAAATATTGTACTTGATTCGGTCCCTATACATCTGTTTGCACAAGTTCTAACTTCTCACTCTTCTTCTATTTCCCAACCCTGAGAAATCCAAATCTCTTTTGTTTTCCATAAACACAATTTTCACAGAATTCCAAACTTACATGCCCCAGATCTAGAAGAAACTTTCATGAGTGGAGAATATGCATCCCCTGCTCATTCATGTGGCCAAGCCTATGATGCCACAATGATGTACATGTTTATGTGGAAGCTATACAGATAGAATAATTAGTATTATGAGGATAGGCATGTTGTATTATGAGGACATAAATACAATGTGCCTATCATATCTCCTTTTGCTATTACTAGTGATCCTTTAGTGATCTTCCACCACGTTTTTCCAAACATAGACAAACAACCTCCATCTCCCAGCTGCCCCGTTGAGATCATATTTCTTTTCATAGAAGGAATATTCCTTACATCCTTTAGCAACCATTCATTTCCATTATTTAAGTTAATCTGTACCTTACCCTTTCCAACAAATTTACATGGATCATCATCACCCAATAAAACATGTCCAAAATCATGTTGGGCCTGGGGAAAGCGCGCAAGAAATAAGCGCAAACGAAGAAACGTGCAAGAATTAGTTTGAAGCGTAAGCACATGCAAGGAAACTACGAATGAGGAAAGATGCATAGAAGAAGGAATATGCACAAAAGATGTCACCTGCACGGAAAAGGGAAACTGCGTGGAAGGAAGATGCCATAGGGTAAAACAATAGCACAAGTGTAGAATAATGGCCGAAAGGGACAGGGCGATCGTGGGTGCTGAAGTCGGCTTAAGTCGGTGGATGCCACATGAGTGAACACATGTTGTAAGTAAGGTCGTTAGTGCCTCGTGTCAAGTCATGATCGCCATAGCTATAGCCTAAGGGGAGGCTGATGGTGATAGTTAACGCACTGCCTGTATGCAGTTGACCCTGCGTGGTCATGTAAAATAGTATAAATAGGAGGGATTCAATAGTTATAAGGTTTATTTTTAGATTGGTAGTTGTTGTTAGCTTAATCTGGGGTGGCTTTTTAGATCATTGTTAGTTGCTTTTGAATGGTTAGTAGAGGTAATATCTCATAGAGAGTTGAGGGAAGATGTGAGATATGAATGGTAGAATAGTCGGAAGTCTGCAGGATGCAATCAGAGGTAGTGTAGCAGGAGAGAAGCTCTGCTAGAGAGGTGCAGATGCTAGAGAGGTCGATCCAGGCCGTGTGCATATCAGTAGATGGTAGCAGTGGATTAATAGAAATAAGACAAAGAGCATGAGAACAAGAAAGAGTATGAGCCAAAAGCTAGATCTAAGACAGTCTGCAGTCAAATGCAGGCTGAAGGCGCCATATATTTCTCATGCCAGATGAAGAGCGACTTGTGGTTTTTCCCAGATGGGTTTCCATGTGAACTCTCCTGTGTGTTAATGATTGAATGTGTATGGTTGCTTATGTTCTGTTTCTATTTTTGTTTATGATGCAAGTCCTGTTATGGTTGAATGAATGCCACACTGTCAATAAAAGTTCGAATGCATGAATAGGTTATTATGCGCTGCTTTTGAGCATTAGTTTATGTTTACAGCGCAGTCATTGTTGCACGTATGTTATATTGCACATGTTTGCTAGTTTGCTCTTATATTTAGTTATGTTTAAAGTACTAAGGCTGAATCTGTGTCACGTCGTTAGTAGTCAATAAATTATATGCACGGTGTGCGCTACAGTTCGACGTAAATGACTCCATCCTCGCGGCTTGGTCGAGCTCCTTAGCCACGCGCCAAGGGACTATAATCCCTCGACGAATTGCAAAAACATGGTTCTGATGGTTACCCATCGAAGAGATATCTTAGGTGAGACTACGCCTGCTCTGCAGGCATTTCTAACGGGGCTTTCTCTGTCGGGCCAGTATCTTGGGTGTTTGTTGGGTTGATGGATTGCGTAGAATCTAGGTTGCGCGAGTTAGGAAAAGTGGCCAACAAATGGTTCTGTTGCCGGGACCCTTTTGATCAAAACGAGGGAAATGTTGTGGCACCCGACTAAGAGTGAAGTTGAGGATTGGTTGGAGTCGAAGACATTGATATTCGCGTAGAAGGAAAGTGAGGGTTCGTTGTTGAGCCCTGAGAACTAGTTACAACGATATCTATATTCAGATATCCATGAATTTTTTTTCATAGAATTTCCCGTTATATTGCAACAATGGCTGTCAGAGTTAGCAACCCGGCAGACTAACTTCCAAAGAAGAGGAGTAGCTGAGTGGACTGACCAGTTAGCGCAAGAAGTAGCACAAGTAAGTAACCCTATTTCCAGAGCTGTTGATTTTTGGATTAGTAGCATATTAGAAGGATATGTTACCAAGTTCGATGTTGAAGCGATAACCTCGTATAGCGAGGTAGGGAGACATTTTTTCCAAGGACCTCGGGGAAGGTATCTTATGTCTGTAAACCTATGGTTTAAAATGCTCCTTTATGAAAAGGGTATTTTACAACTCAACGATTCAGTCGCACAGTCCGTGAAGGAGATATGCTATACAAAATTTAGGAGTAATATGGAAGGTAGTAAGAAGAAATGTTCACAGGAAGTTTAGAAGACGAGTTGGGCACTGGATTCTTAAGAAGCAGAAGGAGGTTCTGGTCAGGAAAGAGGAGGAAGGTAGAGGGAGACAGGAGGGCTTATAGCCTACCCAGGGAAGGTGAATATGGATGTGAGTTACACCTAGAATAAGGGTCCTGCGACGAAGAGGAGGAGTATAGTCTGATTTATGAGAGAGTAGAATCAAAAGAGTCTGCAGAGACACCAAGAATAGGATGTGACTACGACATTACAAGAAGACCCCCTAAAGTGAGACCTAGAAGTTCCTCACCTGAACCGCTTGTGAACACTAGTAGTCCTAGTGTCGGGACTGGTGCACAAGGAAGCCCATCAATGATCCCAGTAAATCCATCAAATCGTGGTAACCCAGTGAACAACCCCAGTGCCACCCTAATGGTGGGGATAGATGTTAG
This sequence comes from Pseudotsuga menziesii, assembly GCA_001517045.1. Lineage (NCBI taxonomy): Eukaryota > Viridiplantae > Streptophyta > Pinopsida > Pinales > Pinaceae > Pseudotsuga > Pseudotsuga menziesii. The sequence goes on along the minus strand of LPNX010018277.1, from coordinate 8,543 downwards.
ACTGCCCACATTCAATTGGAATGGAACAAAGGATCCAGAACAACACTGGTTCCTCTGTGAGGCGGTGTGTACGGTCCACCTCGTTAACAATGATGACATCCAAAAAGTGCAAATTATTACGACTCTGCAGGGTCACGCGTTGGATTGGTATATGAAGTACTGTGTAGTATTGCTGGGGCAGCCATAGAGGACTCTTGAGGAAATTTGACGTGTAATGATCTTGAAATTCAGAAAGCCACAATCTAAGTCCCAATTTATAACCGAGATCAAGGAGATTAAGCAGGCTCTGGTAGAGATAGTATGGGACTTTGATAAGCGGTTCAAGACGCTAGTGGCCAATGTAAGCTTCTAGATGTCAGACATACAACATAAAGAGTGGTTTATTGCTACGCTACTGCTACACATTAGAGGACCACTCATGCATCAAAAGATTGCGATGCAAATGGAGGAACTAGAATTGGAAATGAAGCTAGAGGATTCACCTATTGGAGATGGCACCGTAGGAATGATACATATTTAGTCATAATTGGCTAATTTGACTATTCAAATCCAGGACATAAAAAGAGGAAAAGAGGTGTAGGAAGACCTCTAGTGTACGGGATGTCAGACCAATGGACATACCAAAGATGACTGTCTGTCCTACATGAAATACATCTCGTCCGGTGCACCAAACCCATTGAGTACCTAGGGGATGCCCTGGTGCAACATATGCCAGACAAGAGGACACCCTGACATAGATTGCATGTTCCTGTACAAGACAGTATGTACCCCAGCTAGTTTGTATTGTAAATTTTGTAGATCTGTAGGCCATGATGAAAAAGATTGTAGGGCCTACCAACTTATGAGAGAGAAAACGGTAGATGCATATCTAATGAAGACTAAGGAGCAAATAAAGATTGAACAGGCTTAAGCGTAGTTCAAAGCTGCGCCTTAGTTCTAGGCTACGCCTCAGTTTCAGCCTGCACAGTAGTTTCAGGCACCTCAGTTCCATCCTGCACAGCAGTTTCATATTGCGCCACAATTTCAGAATGTTGCCCCATATAAATCGTATCAATAGTAGTATCAACAATCGCAATATTTGCTGCAACCAGCACAACCCCAGTTGAGGGGGGGTGGCAATTATAGGGGTCGAGGAGGAGGATTTGGTCGAGGAAGAGGGCTAGTGGTATGCTACAACTGTGGAGTGCAGGGCTAAAATTCTAGAGACTGCCGTGAACCTGCGAAGAATTGCTCATATTGCAAATAAGAGCACAATGTGGAGCAATGTCCGCAACTTATCGCTAAATGGCAAGCCCAGACGGTTGGAGCAGCTAACTCGAATGATAATGCGCCGAATGCTCCCAACCCAAATGCTAATGCCAACATATAGATGATAGTCGTAGAACCGCTGTTATG